>CANSZD010000921.1:0-205335 GCA_947648045.1 Beta corolliflora | reverse complement strand
ATATAATTCATGAAAGTTAACCAAACCTTCATTATATTTAAGAAATTTCTTAAGGTATTTAACTAATAATGAATGTAAAACCTTTAAGGTTTTACTTATGGCACCGAAACCTTTGCTCTGATACGACTCTGTAACGCCGCGACTACTAATCAACATCATTAGGTTAGTAATCGGTTATTAGCAACGGAACCTATAGTTGAGTTAGGCATCGCCGTACTTTCCAATTGGAAAGCACAAGGCAACATAAATTCATAGAAGCCTATACATGTTATAGCCAGAAAACGTAATTATCCATTAACAAAAACTTAAGTTAAAACTTAGTCACTGTACATAGTCGGACATTTATTTTGTTCGTAAGTGTTTAAGAAAGCTTTAACTATTAAACTACATAACTATTCCTCACTGCTACGCCATCCCATTATTACCATCAGTACCTAAAACAGAAAACAAAACGTCATGAGCCGAGGCTCAGTAACATACTACTCTAACAACGTAAACACATTTCAAATCGTGTTATTAGCAAACAGGGAGGAGAGAAAAAGTAAAACTATTTCACAAACATAACACTTGATCATAATCATTATCATATATCTTTTATCATGTTCATAAGCATAGATCATTTATTTGGTAACTTGGCGAGTACAACGGAAGGGACGTCTCCCCAGAACATAATAGCATCGTAAACGGAAGGCAGCCACCCGAGGATGAAAGCCCTCACAAACGGAAGGTGGCGTTAGTGCCCAAAGTATAGTAATGCGGTGCCACCCGAGGACATTAGCCCTTATAAACGGAAGGTGGGGAACCGACCAGAAGGTACGTGCACGACCCAGGATAACAGAATACTGCCAAGAACCGTCTTTCACTTGAATTTATCATGTTTCATAACCTTTAAGTATATTCATAATCATCATGATATAACGTATCGTCATGTAACGTCATCATTTTATAACATTATTTCATATCATCATATTCATCACAAAACATTTCATATCCCGCAATCCATATACAAAATAATACTATTAACGTAAGCATTATTATAAAACATACTTAGAAGGGGAATGCGGGTGTTAGCAGTAGACGTTACCTGAAATCCTGCGTAATGACTTTCGTAGCCGGGGGAGGCTTGTAATATCCTTTTTCCCTTTTAATCTAATCAAGAAATTAAGTAACGAAAATATAAATATTCATACTCACTTTATCTTAACATTTAGGCCTTTAGTTATTATTATTAAGTTAATGCTTAGCTAATTATAAGTGGTCTTACTAGTGTTATGTAAATTAAAGGTTGTCCTTGAATTTATCATATAAGTTGATATTTAAGAATTACATTACTTAAATGGCTCTTTACTCAATAAAGTGGCGTATTGTTAAACCATCATTAAGCAAGTGATTAATATTTCGTTGAGTATTCAACATTACGATTTTATTTTAAGCATTAGAAATGGGTAATGAATATTAGTAAAGTGTAGTTAATATTATTGAGTAATATACGTTATAAGTTATATAATTTATACTTAAATTGATATAATTTAGTTTTCCCTAAAATCATACTATTAAATTTCTCATACTAATATAGGGGGTAGATTAATAAATCTTAGCAACTTATATCACATAAGTTAAGGGAGGTCATTAAACATTAGCCTAACAAGTAACAAATTAGCCATCCTTAAAAATAATTTATCCTTACATAAACTGCTCAACTTTAAGGCCTTCGGAAAATTAACTACGAGTCTTTACTATGATTCTACTTCGAAAATTATTTGATTAACTTTCAACTTAAAGTCATTTACGTGAAATTCTATTATAAGTATTTAAAATATCTGGGTCTTTTCAATCTTTTAAGTTTATAAAATCAGTTTAGCCTCTTAGCTTAACACATATGAACATAAATCAAACTAAGTAATTTAAGTAAATTAGCTTTAAAGCCAAACATTTAGGATTGATTAACAGATTTAACTAAGATGTCTTGATGGAGAAATAAATCAGTTTTAGGCCCAATACTTTAGCCTTTAACTAACATCGATAAATATCAGCTTGAGTTAAAATCAAAAAATCCAGAATTTAGAACAAGGAGGTATGTTTATACCTCTGCACACAAGAGCAGCGAAGAGCAGGGCAGCAGGGAGCTTGGAGCTCCGGTGAGGCGACGTTATCCGGCGAGACTGGGCAGGAACGCTGGCGGTGCGTCGCGGCGGTGTTGGGCGTAGCGGCGCAGCGAAACAGGAGAGAGAGAGACGTGGGGAAGCACGGTAGCGAGTACCGGCGAGGCTCCGAGTGGTGCTGCGATTCCGAACGGTGCACCGGTGGCTCGTACGGTGGCAGGTATGCGGTAGTGGTGCGGCAGCAGGTTGTGTGGTGGTGGTTGTTGCCCAAACCAGAGGAGATGGAGGGGTGATGTTTGAAGGTGGGTGACAATGGCTATTTATAGCCATTGATGAACTTCTAGAAAGCTTGAGAAATCATTGTTTCTCTTTTTTTTTTTTTTTACTTTAATGGAATTGAAGATAACAATGAGGTTGTAGAGAATTTGAGTGAGAATTGTTTTCTTGGTGTGATGGTGGCATTATCTTAGAGGTTTGAAGATGAGAAAGTTTCACCTTTAGTTGCCATGTAAGAGAAAGGAGGAGGTGGAAGAAGGAGGAAGGAGAATGGAGGGAAAGAAATCTAATTCAATTTTTCTTTGTATACTACTTTATTCTTTTCCTTTTCTTCTTTTCTTCTATAATTATTATTATTATTATTATTATTATTATTACTTTAAACCAAAAATAATTCTACTTTGGATAATTCATATTAAAGGAGAAGTTGTGCATACTTTTTTTTTTTTTTTGATTTTTAATTACTTACTTGTTAAGCTAATTATAATTCTTAACTACTTAACAAATATTATATTCTTCTCTTTTATTTATTTTTAAAAAAATACCTTAATAGCTTATAATAGTTTATTCAATTAGAATTTCATTGATAACATAATTAGTAAATCAATAATTAGTTAGCTAATTAAGCATGTTTAGATTTTCAGGATATTACACCAAACGCCCCCTTAGTGTTTTGACTTGGTCAAAACACTAATTAAGTGTTTGGCATGGTAGAGGTTGGAGTAGTGGTTAGAGTTTCAAGTAGTGTTTAGGTAGCTTTTGATAAACGTTATAAATTATAGCGTTCAAGGAAAAAAAGTAGCGTTCCTCTTTTTTTTTTTCTTTTTTGGAAAATACAAAAAATCTGTGAAAAATGTCACCTTCCTCTTTGCCGTGTCTCCAGTTCAATAAACATGGAGGAAATTTCAGATTTTTGTTTGGCGTCGTCGCGGCGGCGAAGGCGTTGGTTGTGGTGGTGGTTGTGGCACCCATGTCAGCCATTGATGGTGGTGCTTCTTATTCCGTTCGTTGGCCTTCAGTTGAGCTGATTTCAGGATTTAGAAAATTGTAGAAAACGTTTTACTTGTAAATTGTAGATGGATTTGTTGCGTTTTGCTATGAACGATCTATGGACCAATTTCATGAGTTGATTGATATGGGACTACGGACGATTGAAGGTGTGCTTGAGATTCAGTGGGTTTCTCTAGAACTTGTAGAAGTGGGCTTTTATGTTGTATTAGATTAGTAATGGTAGTTAATTATTGTGTGATCTTCAATATGTGTTTGTTTGGTTTATTAGTACTTCTAATTCTAAGCTTTGCTTGGCTAGTTGTAGAATGATCGAGATGTATGGGTGCAATTAACCTAAGTGGATTAAATTTTGGAGGGTGGTGTTAGGGAATGCTTAATGGGGATGAACAATTTTTTTCTTTTCTTAGGTAGATAGACATTAATGAATGTGGCATTAATGACCGTAAAATTAGAAATGATATTTAGGACAATGAAACAATTTTACGTAAAATATTTACCCAAAGAAAAATGATGCATGTATGAAGAAACATTTATAAAAGGAATATGTTACATCTATTATGAAACGGATGAATTATGAAGTGTGTATATTTGAATGTCATCTTTAAGAGACCCAAAATTCAACTAAAAATTTTCTATTATAAAAAGAAATAATGCATTGTGTTCACAATATAAACATTGAATTTGACCATAAAATAATTAATCATGTTATTCAAATTAATATTATAATTAAATAATATGTTATTTTTATCTTATATAATATCTACAGCTACTTTTACCAAACACTTATATTTTAAACAACTACTTTCACAGCTAAAAGCTGACAGCTACTAGCAGACAGCTAAAAGCTACTCGAACAGCTAACAACTACTCTGACAGCTACTTTTGCCGAACATGCCCTATATGAGATTAACAAAACGCTACTGTTTATGAATTCATCACGTGTTTTTACTAAAAAAATAATATTTTACTCATTTGGCAACAAAAGACATTGTAGCTAAAAAAGAAAATTTTAAGGTAACAAAATGTCTGTTGTTGCGATAAATAGAAGAATTTATGGTAACAAAACATTTGTTGCTAAAAGTAACCCGAAATTTCACGGAATCCCGCCTAGTGATTTCAAGGAAAATTTCATTTATGGCAAGAGTCTATTGTCACGACCTAAGTTGTTCGTTGCGATATACTCCCTCCGTTCCATAATATAGTGCTCACATTCCTTTTTTGGCGTCCCAAAATATTGTGCCTATTTTCTTTTTTTTATCAATTTGTTTGGACTAAATTATCCTTAATTTGTACACAAACTTTCCAAAATACCCCTACTTTTCTCTTAAAACATGTGATCCTATTTATTGCTTTACACCATTCCAAGGAACCTTTATTGGCTTTTGATTTTGTTTAAAGGAAAAAGAAAATAAAAACTAGTTTCAATACAAATGTATCAAAAAAGCACTTATTAATTTTTTTTTTTTTGGAAATCCTACTACTCATTCCATTTTCCTTAATTTTCGTGAAAAATGAGAAGTGAGCACTATATTATGGGACGGAGGAAGTATCTTTTTTAGTAACGACTTTCTATGTTGTTGCAAAAAATTTGTTGCCAAAAATTGATTTTCTTGTAGTGATTTTATAGGTCGGGGGTCGTTGTAATAGCTCTAGTGGTGGTGTTAAGTAGTGGGGTGGTGAGTTGGATATTGTTGAATAAGCGGTGACAAAAAAAAAAGAAACAAAAAATGCCTTGTACCTGTCGTGTCAGGTCAGTAACTTAATGGAACCAATCTGTACAAAAATGATGTATAGTCGAAATAGCTGGGAAATAATCTTTAATTGAGACTGAAAATAACGGAACACCTGAAATTGAGACTATCCCTATCAATTTTTCCTTTTTTTCTTCATATAATTACCTTTTACAAACTAACATTACAGTAATCTGCCATTATACAACATGATGACAATCTAACATTACACTAAAAAATGGTCCTAGACCGATGCACACCCCTATCTAATAGTCCGTTATAATCAGACAAATCAGCAACTTGACATATAAAATCAGAAATGCAAATATAAAAGTAAATTAAAAGCTTAATACATTTTATCACACAACACCTAAAATGAACGTTAGAAATCAAATATAATTACAAATATCAATCACCAATTCAAATTGAAATTAAAGTTGGGTTCTCCACTTTCACCTTCATATATTTAAATAAACAACTTTGACCATTAATATCCTAAATTATTTATTAGTGAAAAAAATGGTTGAAGCACTATTTTGTCTATCACAAGAACTTTTATCACATATAATTTTATATACTTTAAGATAGTCTACGTAAATTTAAGGTGGAAGTCGTATATACACGCGATGAGTGCGTCAACAACTTATTTTGGTAGTGATATAAATTATTGAGGTTCTTTTGTAGATGTTATTATCTTTTTAAATTATAGGTGACCGATTTTTAACTGTTCAATACCGTCACTGAAAAATTTGATTGATGATTTAATAGTTCCTTGTCAGCATCTTTAGTATAGTTCTTTAACGATTGTAGATGTTAATAAACTATATTGTTTAAACTTTGTAAATACAAAGTATTATGTTGTTAGGATATATCGCTAACTTTTTTTGATTGAATATTCTAATTAATTTCGTGAAATTGATTTTGTCAATCTATTTTGTCAAGTTTTAGTGGTGATTGGTATTCCATTTTTGACTTATTCCATATGGCAAGTTGCATATATTCTAATTTTTTATAAAAGAAAACGTTGTTTTAAATTATTAGAGGGTATTCTAGTCATTTCAAAGGGGGCCACTATACCCCCTCCCTTGACTTATATATATATATATATCCACTATTACTCTAGAGCCAAAAAAAATTATTTGTTTTCATGCCATAAATTAGAATATCTATACTAATATATTAAAGAAAAATTTTCAAAAACCTACCTTTTATAACAAACATTTTTCAAACAACTACCTTTTAAAAATTATTTTTCAAAAAACTACCTTATACAATACATTTTTTTCAAAATACTACCAATTGAACGCTAAATGAGGGTTTAACCACCCGTGACGGGTTCATTGCTACTTATTGCCTTGATCTCAGGCCCGGGCAC
Organism: Beta corolliflora; assembly: GCA_947648045.1. NCBI lineage: Eukaryota > Viridiplantae > Streptophyta > Magnoliopsida > Caryophyllales > Amaranthaceae > Beta > Beta corolliflora. Next base: position 198,841 of record CANSZD010000921.1, on the reverse strand, counting down.
CACTGACAACCCACATAGGGTGCCAAACTGCCCCTCATTTCATTTTCCTCTTAACAAGCACCCCCTTCCGCTAGCTTCTCTGTCCTTTATTTTTGTTCTTCTCTTTTTTATGTGTTGCCCCACCAGCAACAACACCTAGAGCCGCTGCTATTTATGAGTCAACGTCAACAAAAAAAAGTCAAATGGTAGTATATTGAAAACATTATGTTATATAAGGTAGTTTTTTGAAAAATTTATGTTATAAAAGGTAGTTTTTTGAAATTTTCCCTATATTAAAATGTGTTCCTAAGAAAGTTTGTGTGCCACGTGTCACTCTCCTCTAAGACTCTAATGCAAGTGCTTTATTTTCAAGTTAAACCTTCAATTAAAAAATAACTAGTGAGTGTCCCGGGCGATGCCCAGGGTTATTACTTTTCGTAACTTTTGTCAAGTGAGGAAAAATTAACGTAATGACAATTGACATGATAAGTAATTGCATGATTTTTGAAAAATAAACTCTTAAAAGTTTGGGGATGTTACAAGGAATTGGAGTAAGAGTTTATGTCTATAATGGTCTCTTGTTATTATTATAAAAAAGTTAGGTATCTAACTACATGTGCAAATTTTTTAATGAGATAAAATTATAAGACATTATGATATTTTATTTTGAAATATTAAACAATGGTGTTATGTTGGATTGATGGTTAAGCTTTCACTTTTCATTTCAAATGTCACGTGTTCGATACCTTGTAACTACACAACATTTTTTTTTTTAATTGAAGGTTTGACTTGGAAATAAAAGAATTGCATTAGAGCCTTAGAGGAGAGTGCCACATGGCACACAAACTTTCTTAGGAACACATTTTAATGTATTAGTATAGATGTTGTGTAGTTAAAAGGCATTAAACACTCGACCTTTGAAATGAAAAGTGAAAGCTTAACTATTAATCCAACATAGCACCATTGTTTAGTATTTTAAAATAAAATATCACAAGTTCTTATAATTATATCTCATTAAAAGATTTGCACAAGTAATTAGATACCTAACCTTTTTATGATAATAACAAGAGACTATTATAAACATAAACTCTCACTCCAATTCCTTGTAGAAAGTTAAGCTATTGCTTTCATCCCCAAACTTTTAAATGGTTTATTTTTCAAAAATCATACAATCACTTATCATGTCATTACGTCAATTTTTCCTCGACAAAAAGTTACGAAAAGTAACAACTTGGGGCATCGCCCGGGTCACTCACTAGTGTAATATCATAAAGTGATCATATAGATCAAAGTTGGTAAACTTAGAAAAATATAAAGAAGAAAGTTTACCATAAAAAAAAAGCAAATAAAAATCATTGCCAAATTAAATTTAAAATAACGATGCTAGATAAACATTTATTAAATTAAGAAGGGAAAATGAGAAAATTGTCAAGTAACGGGTTAAAAACCCCCGACCACGGGGAGATCATCCACTCCCACAATACATGCTAACCATCTTTGCCAAAGTGAATACTTGCATTACCATCAGGATCGACTAACTTAATACCTTTTTAAGCATGCTGATTTATGGTATCTGGGCAGGCGGCGCCCACCCCGGCCAGGGCCGACCTGTCTATGACTACTCTTCTTTTATATCTATAAAGTATTTTTTAACATCGTGACCCCTTTTTTCAAAAATTTCATGTAGTGGCATTCAGTCCACCCTAAATTTTATGGTGAACCAGATCCATAAAAGTTATATACGTTCTATAATTGTTTAAGCCAAAAAACTAGAGTACTCAAAGCTTCGAACTTAAAACTGTCTTTATTTCAAAACCTAAAAAAAAAATTAAAGCAAAACCCAAAATTTGGACCAGCACCGGAGACACTTTGAGACCGAAACAAATTAGTCCAGGGGTAGATAAAACCAAATACAACAGGTAACAGGCGAAACCTTGCTGGAGCTTATCTATCGCTTCAAACCTCATGGAATTCCCTCGTTGAGTCTAGCAGCTGCTGCTACAGACGCCGCCACACCACCAGGCTGGCTTGCTATATCTGGATTGTTCCTTGGCTCAGCACTAACTACTCCTTCCGCATCCTGCCTTGTCACTTCCTTATCAGCATGCAATTTTATGGTTGCATTCTGTTCCATCAAGGAAGATAGATAAGTAATAATGCTTAAGAAAGCAACTGACGTAGCTAAGTAGCTAAGTAGCTAAGGCCATGTTCTTTTATCCTTATCAGAATAAGATCAAACTAGAATACAAACTATACCATCATTATTATGATACCAGATAGATCTCTAGTACAAACTATACCATTAGTACCATGATACCGGACCTTGTTTACTTAAAACCTAATGTTTTCAATTATGAAAATTAGATATTTGAGAAACAAAAATTGAGACGATCTAGAACTAGCTAGTCACTATGAAAACCGAATCAAACTAGAAATATTTAGACCTGACTAGAATTTTGTATATTCAACGAGATTAGTGAAGCGAACATAGCTTGAGTATTCCCAAGAAAACGACCAAATAAAAATATACATAAAGAAGATACCGTTAAAATGTCACCAAGCTTAATTTTATCCTCTTCACGAGTAGTCTGGGCATTCATAGAAGCAGCAGACTGAGCAGCAGCAGCAACAATACCACCCGGAACTATCCCAGTGTTACCAGTGGCCCTGACCTCAGCTGCCTGGATTGCTGCTGCATCGCTTTGTTCGACAGGTTTGTCACCTGTTGTTGCTGCAACAGCTTCTAGAGCTTCGCCTATGGTTACCTTGCCAGTTGCTCCTGTTCCACCAATTCCTCGTTGTTTCCGAGTCCCATTTTCACCTTGCCCCACTGGCCTAGGCTGTATAGTATGCCCTACAACCTACACAGAGCGCACCAGCGAATTAGGACCAACCTTGAAAGCATATAGCAATAATTTTCCATCATCTATCTGAAGGAATATGTCCTCAGACATCCCGACAATTACTAAATATAAATAGGATTTATATTATGAAGATAATGAAGTTAATTATTTTAGTAATCGTATTTTCTTGCTAGAGAATAAATATGATTAATAGGACAATATTGATTGGGCCTATAACTAAAATAGATTAATCCTATGAGGTCACACATTGTAGCACAAGTTGGACAAAACAATCCAAATCCATTTAGTATTAAGATTGGGCCTGTCCAAAGGGGAATAGAAGGAGAATTAGCTCTCCTAACTAGCCTATGACTCTTCTATTATATATAGAATATAATATTAGGGTTTAGGTGATCAGTTTCATTAATCAGTTTCTTTTCACAAGAGAGAGAAGTGAAACCCAAATCTATTCCCTCTAACCGGCGCCTATACCACCAAAAAGCAAGGGATCTTTTCTCTTCCGTTCTAGCAGACGTTGGTGTTCAACTGGTGCTCGTGGACTGATTAGAGGAGCAACACTTGGGGCTCTCGGATCTTCAAGCTTGCATACAACAGGGAAATCACGCTACAAAGGTTTGATATTTAATCCCTATTGAATGATTCATATGTTTGATTATGTTTGCGATCTTATGATAGATGTTAGGAAATTGTTTCCTGAAATTCCGCTCTATGCATCTATATATTCCTACAGTGGTATCAATTTTGCCTAATTCATAATATTCATATGATCATGTTATTGTATGCAAAGTTATTATTTTTATTCAATTAAGGGAGGATTTATTTATGGCTTGAATTTGCATAATTAATATTTGATATTAATTGATTGGAAAATGTAAAATAATTGATTTATTTGTGATTTATGCTCAAATAATTTTATAAAGTTTTGAATTTTTTATATTATGGACGAAATTAATTGTTAATTCACTTCTAATTTTCGGATTTTTATATACATATTTTATTAGATTTAAAATTATTTAATGTTTAATTTGATTAATCATTGAAATAATTTGTTAACAATTAAAGGATTTGATCTTTTACTTGTTAAATAAATCTAATATTCATCACCCACATAGATCTAGAATAATATGATGGCTGAAAATAATTTGAATATATTTTCCATTAATTTTCGAATTTTATCATATTATTAATGAATTTTGGTTAAATTTTATGTTTAATTTGATTATTCATAAATTTTAAGGATAACAATTAAAATATTTGATTTTATTTGTTGTGATAATTCATTAGATCTTTCATTATTTTCAAATTTTTCGGAATTTAATTGTTAATTTTCTGAATTTTTGGAGTTAATTTGATTTTTGCCCTAATTTTGAGTTTTTTGTTAGATTTAATGTTTAATATAGATTAAGCATTGAAAATCTAATCTTAACAAATCTAAAATTTATTTTGAGTTTGTTAAGTGATTCAAAAATTTTTACCATAATTTTTGGATTATTAAGACCTAATTAAAATCCTAAATCTTTAAATAAATTGTTTGTTAAAGTTTTAATGGCAATTTTGTAAATTGTTACAAAATTCAAAGATTTGCCCACCATGGCTGGGTGGCCCTGTTGTAGCCTAACATCTACGGCTCCTTTAAAGACACTTGGCCTCATCGGAGCCGTACACGTGTCCTCTCTTAATAAATAAGAGAAAAAAGGTTTAACCCTTGGGTCATATTCAGTTGGGAAAAAAGGCTTACTTTTCTGGCCCAAGAGATAATCAGAGCCCAACCCCTTGGAGATAGCTGCAAGTGAGTGGTTGATAAACCCTCACAAATTATGGCCAGCCACGTGTCATGATCTGATTCCTTAGCCAATCAAATGCCACTGTTCTAGGGCAGTTTTTAAGGTTAGTTGTCATCTTGCTATCACTATAAATACCCTTGAAATCAGGAGAAAGAGAATTCAATGCAAACAGTGAAAAGTTACTCTGTAAAAATACTCTCTTACTTTCTCTCTTTAGATCTACTCTCTCCTTACAACTCCTGATATCTGACTTAAGTTTCGGAGGGGGAACCACCACCCAAACCTCCAGGGTGGGTCCCTTTTTGCAGGTTCGGGAACGAAGCTAAGGCTCGGACCAAGCAGATTCAGCCATTGATGCACAAGTCTCCAAGTGAAGAACATCTAAGGGATACTAGATTACTTGCTAGGCAAGGAAGCTAAACTTATTATTTACTTGCTGGACAAGAAGACTAAACATTTGGCGCCGTCTGTGGGGAGACGCAACGATGACTGACTGTCAGTCGTCCAATGTGGCTAGAAATCAAAGTTTTCAGGTCAATGTCGAAGACACAGTAGATCATGAGAGACCGCCTCGAGGAAGGGATAGGCCCCCCTCCATCATCAATGTCCCTGGACAAAGCCAAGAGCCTGTTATTCAGGAGAATCTTGAACGTCCAGTGACTGCTGCCCATCTGGAGAACGTCTTGAATGATTTTCAGACTAAGATGGCAGCAGTCGTCCAGGATCAGATCAAGAGCAACATGTTGTTTTTCCATCTTAACCCTGAACCAGCCGCTAAAAATCTAGCTCCTCTTAGGGGACGTTCCAAAGAAAATCGTCCAGGTCCTAGTCGACCTGTTCGTCAGGAACCCTCTAGGAGGATGGCCAGAGGAAAGCAGCCAGAAGGCAGTGAACAGCGAAGGAAGATGGACTGGAATCTGGTAGTCAGGACCCAGGATCAGGTTCGTCCAAACGAGCACCGAATGGAAATAGATGCCAGGGAGTATCTAGAGGCAAAGAAAGCGGCTGCATTACAACGGTCGGTGACAGGTTCTACACCATACTTGAAGGACCCTCCTTTGAGTTTGCCGTCCAGAACGGAAGGACGAAGTTTAAGCCTCTCTCTTGCTCATCCAAGACAAGAGAGGACCGTGGTTCAACCCATAGTTTATAGACGTCCAGCCCCTGCAAACACTTCATCTAATCTTGTGATAAAGGAATATCGCAAGGAGTTCGTACCCATCGAGGGACAGTTGGGAGCCCTCCGGATTAACTGGCCCACTCCATTCTCGGCCAGGATCATGGAGGCGCCCCCATTCCCAAAGGTTAAACTCCCAACTATAGAACCTTTTGATGGAACAACAGATCTAGACGATCACCTATCCGCTTACAAGCATCAGATGTACGTCCAAGGAGTGGATGATGCTACGTGGTGTAAGAACTTCCCAGCAACTCTGAAGGGAGTAGCACAGAAGTGGTTCAACAATCTTCCACCCAATTTAGTCAACAATTTTACTGAACTCAGTTTCTTATTTACTAGTCACTTTGTTGCCAATAAGCAAGAGCAAAAAACAAGCATGCACTTGGGTAAGGTCGTCCAAGGACCTAAAGAAGCTCTTAGGAGTTTTGTTAAGAGATTCAATCTAGAAGCCCTTCAGATTCAAGATCTTAATGCAGGGGTGGCCTTTGACGCCTTTATCAGAGGACTAAGGCCAGGAAGTTTTAAGTTCGATCTTGTTAAGAAGAAAATCACCACTCTTGCCGAGGCATTAAGGGAAGCCGAAGCATTTATTCACGCCACTGAAGTATGTGCTGAGGCAAAGCATCCCGAGTCCAAGAAGCCTGAAGAGGTTGCTCAGCCAAAAAAGAGCAACCCCAAAAAGGCCGAGACTTGGGCAATTACCTCAACCACTACTTCGTCCAGAAGAAGCAAGAGAAAGAAATCCGAGCCTTCTTCATCCAACCCCATCAAATTCAGCAAGGACCAATACTCCATTCTCATGGAGATAAAGGACCAATATGAGCTGAAGGCTCCCGCTGAGATGAAGACTCCTTACAGAAATAGGGACAAGAGCAAATACTGTAACTTTCACAATGACTGCGGTCATGAGACCAATGAATGCAAGCACCTTAAGAGGGCTTTGGAGGATCTAGCTCGAAAAGGAAAGATGAACTCCTATTTGCCTCAAGGGGGAAGGAAGTTTTGATGCGCTCAAGTTATACGGTGCTTATATGGTATTTTGGATGCACTTTGCTAAGGAGTTCGTTCATAATTGTTGACGTTTGCATACATATCAACCTTAGTCGAAGTTCGGGATTTTGTGAGGTAGTTAATGATAATGTTCTAAGTTTCGAGCTTTTAAGGTGAAATGGTATGTTTTGGGAATGCTCGGGAAGTGTAGCATCGTAACGTAATGGCCAATTATCGCAAGGCCTAGCCAAGCACCATCACGAGGCTTAGCACACTCCATTCTAGCATCATCGTCAATCTTGAGCCTCCATAAGCAAAGCAAGCCAGCATTGCAAGCACCTTGTCTGCCCAGCTCTCATGCGCGCTCATCACCACATGCTCATCGCCCAGCCTGCACACCCGCACGCTCAGCAAGCCAAAGCTGCCCAGCACCCAGCGCTCATCGCCCAACGCCCAGCGCGAAGCATCGCCAGCCCAGCGCAAGAGCTCGCACCTCGCGAGCATGGTCGCACCTCGCGAGCATGGTCACACCTCGCGACCTACTTGCTCGCACCTCGCGAGATTCCTCGCACGGTGCGACCTCTTGGCTTGGCCCAGTTCTTCAGCTCGTGTTGGAAGGCAGAGATCTTTCGCACGGTGCGACCTACTTCGCACCTCGCGACCCCTAGGTCGGTCTAAATGTCGGCTGACTTTTGAGCCTTAGTATAAATACTAAAGTTTGTTTTTGGACCTTGGGGGACACACACTTGAGGAGAGAGAATATCAAACACTCCATTCTTCTCTTCTTATCTTCTCTTTTTAGTTTTTATTTTCTAGTTTAGTTTTTAGGGATTTCAATTATGGAATTGGCTATTGCTATGCCGATTGTAGCTTGAACCGTTCTTGAACGAGATTAATATGAAGCTTCAAGCATTATTGTGAGATCTTTCCTCTCTATTTAGTTTCCTTGATTATGGTTCAATTTCTATGGTTGTGGTTTATGATTATTGCATAATTATGCTAGGAACGTTACTAGTTTGATTGTGTGATTAATCTAATGCTAGATTTAAGAATAGAATCGGATTGTTTTATTCTTTTATCAATTGGTAGCAAACTAGGGAGTAATTTAGATGCTGATCATCTTGGTTATTTCTTAGGGAAATTGAATCAACTGTTAAATGTTTATCGCGTGTATGACGTTAGCAGGTCTGTTGGTTCTCTGTGTTTATTGCTGCTATTGGATTGAACTTAGACGCTATCGGACTAGGTTATCCTTTAGTTAGGGTTTTATAGTCACGGCGATCGTGCTATTCAACTAAGAATAAGGAGAACACGAGATTAATTCTCGACAATAGATAATTATGGAAATAATTAGAGTGGAGGTTCAAGGATCGATAATGAATTGAAGTGGATGTTAATCGGATTCAAGATCTTCCCATAGTGATTTATCATTTTATTTAGTTGCTAGTTAATTTTAGTTTGTTCGTAAATCTACTTGAAAACCCCCCTTGTTATTAGGTTACTCGACCTTTAGAGTCATCTAGGTATTGATTCACGCTAGATATTAAACTTGTCCCTGTTTCCCTGTGGATACGAACCTTACTTCCCTTCTACATTTAATTGTAAAAGAGAGTAGGAGAAATTTTATCTTTGGCCGGGTGCGGTGCACACGACACATCCGCGCCCGCCCAGAAGTTTCAGAGGAAGGATGATCGGCAGATTAAGAAGAAAGAGAGTGAAATCACGGACGAGGATGTTGTCCTTGTAATTTCGTGGAGGGTTTGTTCTTTGGAGGACCAACCAATAGAGGGCATAAAAACTACCTCAGGGAGCTCGGCCAAGTCTTACTAGCTGATTAGACTAAGGCCGAGCCCTTCCCAAAAGTGGTAGTTAGTGAACAAGATCGGGGGAAGCTGAGAACTCCCCATGATGACCCTTTGGTTGTAGAAATGAAGATAGCAAACTTGAGAGTAAGAAGAATTCTGATTGACACCGGAAGCTCAACAGACATCATTAGCGCTGATTGCTTGTCCAGATTGAAGTTTGATGAAAAGAACTTGGTTCCCGTCCACCATCCCATCATTGGATTTGGGGGAGGAATCATTCATCCTATGGGAACTGTTACTCTGCCCGTCCGAGTAGGAGAGAGGGAGACCTCAAGGACTCTGTTTATCAAGTTCTTGGTAGTCCGAGATTTGACAGCCTACTCCTAGGCCCCAAGGCCAAGACTCGAGCTCTAGCATGTCCACTGAAGGAATGTTAAATGTTTTAACTAAAAATGTGACTAACATGCGGGGTAACATGGTGCGGTTTCAAGAGGAAACTCGATCGAGCATCAAGAACTTGGAGAGCCAAGTAAGCCAAATTGCGGAGAGGCTGTAACCAAGTTAGAGGCTAGGGATTCGGTGAGGTTGCCATCCCAAACGGAACTCAACCCTAAAATGAACGTGAGTGCTATCACATTGCGGAGTGGAGCGGAAATTGCAAGCAAAGAGAGGTTGGTGGTTCGAGACAAAGAGATAGTGGAAGAGGTGATCGAGCATGAACCGACAACAGATAGTAAATCATGGCCACCTCGACAAGAGGAGAAAGTCAAAAAATCACCTCCTCCACCATATGAACCAGAGCCACCATTTCCCGAGGCATTGAGAGAAACCCGTAATGCAGAGCGCAACAACGACATTTACGAAGTCTTTCGTAAATGTGAGGTAAACATTCCCCTTTTTGATGTTTTAAATCAAGTACCCAGGTATGCTAAGTTCCTTAAAGAATTGTGTACTTCGAAAAGAAAGCAAAAACAAAAGGGAGTGCAAAAAGTGAAGGCTAGCGAGCATGTCTCGGCTATCTTTCAAAAGAAATTACCTCAAAAGTGCAATGACCCGGGCATGTTTACCATCCCATGTACTATAGGTGACACCATGTTTCCTAAAGCCATGTTAGACTTAGGTGCGTCAATTAATGTGATTCCATATTCATTGTATAAGTCTTTGAAACTTGGCAATTTGCATGAAACTGGTGTGGTGATTCAACTAGGCGATAGATCCAATGTTTATCCTAGGGGTAAATTAGAGGATGTGTTAGTTAAGGTTGGGAAATTGCAATTTCTGCCGATTTTTATGTTACGGAGATGGAACCCGATAAGCATGCCGCCCCAATCCTTTTGGGGACGACCTTTCTTGAAAACATCTTGCACTAAAATTGATGTTTGCGCTTGGTTCTTTGACTATGGAGTTTGAGGGAAAGGTAGAGGTATTTGATATAAATGATCCTAAGCTTCTACTTAAGGATGATAGCTCACTTTGCTCTATTAACATTGTTGACTCTGTTTTGCATGATGTTCTTGATATTGAGCGAGGTTGATGAGTTGATGAATGCCGATGAGGTCTTGGTTGAGGATTGTGTGCCTCCTACTAACGTGCGGAGTTATGGTGCCCGAGTCGAAAGAGCGGAAAAAGCCTCCCGACTTACCACCTTGTTTTGAAACCGGTACCACTAACGATGCATTGCAAGAGTTCTTCGGAATCTGTTTTGCGAGTACTTGAATTGGAGGTTGACATGGAGCCACCATTGTCACACATGGAGCACAAGCCCAATTATTGAGCTCAAGGTACTAAGTCGAGCTAACGACTTTAAACAACAGCGCTTCTCGGGAGGCAACCCGAGACCCCCTTTATTTTCTTTCTTTTCCTTTATTTTTCATCAAATTTCCACCACCACAACAAATTTTCTTTCACCCACCGCCCACCCACTAAAAAGATCCACAACCAATCTTAATCCGCTTGGAACCAAAATCCACAAAAGAAAACCCGTTGGGAGGACTTCAATAGCTAGGAGTTGGTAACACTAGAGGATTGAGATTGTTAATGTATCTTTTCGATCTCTTAAGCTAGGTGCAAATCTCAAAAATTCAAAACTTTTCAACTTGTCATTTGTTTGAGTGATTCGAGGGAGAGGGTTGTGAGTTGATTTATGAGATTTGAGTTGGTGTTGTTAAGAAGTTTGAGTTTGACGGATTGTTTGCCATGAGTTTTGAGCATTCGATCTTCGATTTACCCGATTTTCAAATTTCCCCCCTTTTTAGTTTACTTTTTCTTTTAATTGTCGACACATTGAGGACAATGTGTAGTTTAAGTAGGGGGGAGGGTATTCTCATTCTCATGTATCTTTGTTGTATATATTACTTTCAATTTGAAAAAAAAAAAATGAAAAAAAAAAGAATATAAAAAAAAAAGTGATGAAAAGAATCCCGCTGAGTTGAAAACCCGCAAGGGCGGGCGACTCGGGTAAAAATGGGGGCCCGGATAGGTTGAAAACCCGAAAGGGCAACCTATGCAAAAAAGTGGCTTATATTGAGCTGGTAAGATGGTGAGAAGAAAAAAAGAAATGTGAGAAGCTAGGATGAAAACCCGAAAGGGCTCCTTGGCAAAATGAGAGATTAAGAGAGAATTATATACTTTGAAAGCTCATTTGCCGGAGATGGTGTCATAAGGCGCTTTCGGGTTTGGATTGGTTATTTCATCCTTGATTTTGTGAAGATTTGTTTATAATTGGCTTTCACTTTCTTTTGTTGATAAGTGGTGAATTGGAGGTCATTGTTGAAATTTAAGTCCTTATCCGGTAAGGATTTAAACTTGCATTGGTTAGCCGATTGTTTTGGGAGTAAGCATGGAATTTATCCCTTTTTGTTATTGTTCCATGGCTTGCTTATATAGATTAGTTGAAGTAGTTTTAAATCATTTTTTGAGGTTTGGGAGAGCTTTAATGTAAGTGTGGGGGAGTCATTGTCCTTTACGTTTAGGTTTTGGGCGGATTTTGTTTAGATGTGATGATGTAGTTGATGGAGAGTGTAGTTTGGTGTCGAAACTTTGGGTGAAGATTTATTTGGTGATCCTCATTTTGAGTTTACTCGAGGTCGAGTAAAGATCAAGTGTGGGGGTATTTGATGCGCTCAAGTTATACGGTGCTTATATGGTATTTTGGATGCACTTTGCTAAGGAGTTCGTTCATAATTGTTGACGTTTGCATACATATCAACCTTAGTCGAAGTTCGGGATTTTGTGAGGTAGTTAATGATAATGTTCTAAGTTTCGAGCTTTTAAGGTGAAATGGTATGTTTTGGGAATGCTCGGGAAGTGTAGCATCGTAACGTAATGGCCAATTATCGCAAGGCCTAGCCAAGCACCATCACGAGGCTTAGCACACTCCATTCTAGCATCATCGTCAATCTTGAGCCTCCATAAGCAAAGCAAGCCAGCATTGCAAGCACCTTGTCTGCCCAGCTCTCATGCGCGCTCATCACCACATGCTCATCGCCCAGCCCGCACACCCGCACGCTCAGCAAGCCAAAGCTGCCCAGCGCTCATCGCCCAACGCCCAGCGCGAAGCATCGCCATCCCAGCGCAAGAGCTCGCACCTCGCGAGCATGGTCGCACCTCGCGACCTGCTTGCTCGCACCTCGTGAGATTCCTCGCACGGTGCGACCTCTTGGCTTGGCCCAGTTCTTCAGCTCGTGTTGGAAGGCAGAGATCTTTCGCACGGTGCGACCTACTTCGCACCTCGCGACCCCTAGGTCGGTCTAAATGTCGGCTGACTTTTGAGCCTTAGTATAAATACTAAAGTTTGTTTTTGGACCTTGGGGGACACACACTTGAGGAGAGAGAATATCAAACACTCCATTCTTTTCTTCTTATCTTCTCTTTTTAGTTTTTATTTTCTAGTTTAGTTTTTAGGGATTTCAATTATGGAATTGGCTATTGCTATGCCGATTGTAGCTTGAACCGTTCTTGAACGAGATTAATATGAAGCTTCAAGCATTATTGTGAGATCTTTCCTCTCTATTTAGTTTCCTTGATTATGGTTCAATTTCTATGCTTGTGGTTTATGATTATTGCATAATTATGCTAGGAACGTTACTAGTTTGATTGTGTGATTAATCTAATGCTAGATTTAAGAATAGAATCGGATTGTTTTATTCTTTTATCAATTGGTAGCAAACTAGGGAGTAATTTAGATGCTGATCATCTTGGTTATTTCTTAGGGAAATTGAATCAACTGTTAAATGTTTATCGCGTGTATGACGTTAGCAGGTCTGTTGGTTCTCTGTGTTTATTGCTGCTATTGGATTGAACTTAGACGCTATCGGACTAGGTTATCCTTTAGTTAGGGTTTTATAGTCAAGCTGATCGTGCTATTCAACTAAGAATAAGGAGAACACGAGATTAATTCTCGACAATAGATAATTATGGAAATAATTAGAGTGGAGGTTCAAGGATCGATAATGAATTGAAGTGGATGTTAATCGGATTCAAGATCTTCCCATAGTGATTTCTCATTTTATTTAGTTGCTAGTTAATTTTAGTTTGTTCGTAAATCTACTTGAAAACCCCCCTTGTTATTAGGTTACTCGACCTTTAGAGTAATCTAGGTATTGATTCACGCTAGATATTAAACTTGTCCCTGTTTCCCTGTGGATACGAACCTTACTTCCCTTCTACATTTAATTGTAAAAGAGAGTAGGAGAAATTTTATCTTTGGCCGGGTGCGGTGCACACGACACATCCGCGCCCGCCCAGAAGTTTCAGAGGAAGGATGATCGGCAGATTAAGAAGAAAGAGAGTGAAAGCACGGACGAGGATGTTGTCCTTGTAATTTCAGGAGGGTTTGTTGCTGGAGGACCAACCAATAGAGGGCATAAAAACTACCTCAGGGAGCTCGGCCAAGTCTTACTAGCTGATTAGACTAAGGCCGAGCCCTTCCCAAAAGTGGTAGTTAGTGAACAAGATCGGGGGAAGCTGAGAACTCCCCATGATGACCCTTTGGTTGTAGAAATGAAGATAGCAAACTTGAGAGTAAGAAGAATTCTGATTGACACCTAAGCTCAACGAGACATCATTAGCGCTGATTGCTTGTCCAGATTGAAGTTTGATGAAAAGAACTTGGTTCCCGTCCACCATCCCATCATTGGATTTGGGGGAGGAATCATTCATCCTATGGGAACTGTTACTCTGCCCGTCCGAGTAGGAGAGAGGGAGACCTCAAGGACTCTGTTTATCAAGTTCTTGGTAGTCCGAGATTTGACAGCCTACAATGTCATACTTGGACGGCCAACTCTGAATCATGTTAAAGCTGTAATAGTCACTCACTTTTTGCTTATGAAGTTTGAGTGTGATGATGGCAAAATTGGCTGCTTGTATGGAAATCAGCAGGCGGCTAGGGAATGTTACCTAACTACCCTCAAGCCGTCGTCATGGACAGCAGACAATGAAGACCAGACGACGATCGGTGGCGAAAGGAAAACGTCTAAAATTGGAAAAGTTAAGACGAGAGTTGCTGGCGAAAGGAAAACGTCTGAAATTGTAAGGGACCAAGTGGCCTCGTTGTAGATGGCAATTGAGAGTTCTCAGACGCCTATCGCTCCCTCCAGGAAAACGTCTGAACTTCTCCCCAGCAAAAAACGGAAGTATGAGCTCGTCAAGGAGGAGCCATCCTCATCTGAGGAGGTGATGGCTATTATGGGGGGCACAAGAACGACCCAGAGCCGGTGGAAGCTCCGAAGATGACTAGCAATGAAGCTCGTCCCGAAAAGAACCCTCAAGATTGGGTCTTCACTCTCTCCGGATTTGAGAGGTCTTTTAATCAGTTTGCTGAAAGAATTTCAAGACGTTTTTGCTTATTGTGTTGAGGAAATGCCTGGAATTGATCCAGAGATAGCCGTCCACCGGCTTAATATTGATCCAAATTTAAAACCTATTCGCCAGAAGAAAAGGTATTTAGGACCGGCCAGAAACCAGGCGGTCGACCAGGAAGTTCAGAAGTTGTTGGAGTCAAAATTCATCAGAGAAACCTATTATCCAGAATGGATAGCAAATGTGGTCATGGTGCCAAAGCCTAATGGCACTTGGAGAATGTGAGTGGACTACACTGATCTCAACAAGGCTTGTCCGAAGGACAGTTTCTCTTTGCCTAAGTTGGATCGTCTAGTAGACTCCACAGCTGGCCATGCTCGGTTAAGTTTCATGGACACCTACTCAGGTTTTCATCAAATCCCCATGTGGTTAGAAGATCAAGATAAAACGTCCTTCATTCTCGAGAAAGGGCGTATGGTTGGCTAAGGATGCCTTTTGGTCTCCGTAATGCCCCGGCCACCTTTCAAAGATTGATCAATACTGTCTTCCAGCCGCAGTTGGGAAGAAACATGGAAGCATATATTGATGATATGATAGTGAAGAGTCGGCAAGAGGAAGGTCATGTTGGTGATTTGAGAGAAACTTTCGAAACTCTCAGAAAATACAAGCTGAAATTGAACCCCAGCAAATGTGTCTTTGGAGTCTTGTCCGGGAAGTTCATAGGCTTCTTAGTAGATTAGAGGGGAATAGAAGCCAACCCTGAAAAGATTCAAGCTATTCTAGACATGAAATCTCCGTCAAAGATAAAGGAAGTCCAGTGTTTACGGGTTGCTTATCTGCCCTTGGACGATTCTTGTCTAAGTCGGGCGATAAGTGCCATCCCTTTTTCGCTACTATCAAGAAGAAGGCCAAGTTTGAGTGGACAGCAGAAGCTGAGCAAGCGCTTCAGCAAGTCAAAGACCACCTTCGTCAGTTGCCTAGGTTGGTCAGCCCAGCCGAGGGGGAGAAACTGTTTGTATACTTGGCTGTGTCCACTCAGGCTGTGAGTGCTGTTCTGCTGGCGGAAAGAGAGAGTGTACAAGTTCCAATATACTTTGTGAGTCATGTGCTCAAGGATGCGGAAAATAGGTACACTCCAGTTGAGAAGTTTGGATTGGCCCTCGTCATGGCCAACAGAAAGTTAAGGCCCTATTTCTTGGCTCACAGTATTCTCGTCTACACTGACCAACCCTTGAAGAAGGTTTTGCAAAAGATGGAAGCCGCCGGACGGATGTTAAAATGAGCTGTTGAGCTTAACATGTTCGATATAACATTCGAACCAAGGAAAGCCATTAAGGGGCAAGCCTTGGCAGATTTTATAGTTGAGCTTACTCGACCAACAATAGAATCAGTATTGGATCCAGCAGAAGGGAGGAAGCAATGGACGCTCATGGTTGATGGATCGTCCACTGTCAATGGATGTGAGGCCGGAATCATTTGTCAATCTCCAGAAGGAGACAGGTTTGAATATGCGCTAAGATTCCAATTCCAAGTGTCCAATAACGAAGCTGAATATGAAGCGCTTCTAGCTGGAATCAAGATGTGTAAAGCGGTAGGAGCTCTGGAAATTGAGGCCAAATCGGACTCTCTCCTGGTCGTCAGTCAAGTCAATGGAGACTTTGAATGTAAAGAAGCATCGATGGGCAAATATATGCGTCTGATCAAGGATGAGATTGAGCCTTTGAAACGTTTTGTTCTCGACCAAGTACCAAGGTCAGAAAATCATCAAGCAGATGCTCTCTCAAAATTGGCCAGCTCGGCTGAAGGTGATGCGCCAAGAACAGTGTTTTGGGAAGTTAAACCCAAAAAGAGTATTGACCAAGAGCAAATCATGTTTCTTAGCCGAGGGGCAGTTTGGATGGAACCTATAATAGAATATAAGAAGAAGGGACGACTGCCTTCAGACCCTGTAGAAGCCAAGTATGTGAAGGCTCGAGACAAATGGTTTGAGCTGTGGGATGAGACCCTTTACAAGAAGTCATTCAATCGTCCTCTCCTCAAGTGCATCACCAGAGAAGATGGCCTAGAGGTTCTGAAGGAACTCCATGAAGGAGCTTGTGCATCCCACATTGGGGGAAGAGCGTTGGGAGAAAAGGCTTTAAGGACGGGGTATTACTGGCCTACCTTAAAAGAGGATGCCCTCGTCTATGCAAAGAAGTGCGATAGTTGTCAGAAGCATGGGAATCTGCATCAGAAGCCGTCCAACTACTTAAGCCCCATCTTGTTCCCTCTGCTCTTTGCCAAATGGGGCATGGATATCTTAGGACCTTTCCCTGTGGCCGCTGGGCAAAAGAAGTTTGTGATAGTAGCTGTGGACTATTTCACTAAATGGATAGAGGCTGAAGCCATGCGAGGTATAACAACGAGCGACGTCAAGGGCTTTATTTGGAAAAACATTATAACTCGTTTTGGCATGCCACAGTCCATCGTCTTTGATAATGGTCCACAGTTCGAAACGCCTAAGCTGAAAGATTGGTTGGCTGAAAGAGAAATCAAAGCACACTTCGCTGCAGTCGCCCACCCACAAGCCAATGGGCAAGTAGAGTCCTTCAACAAGATTTTATCCAATGGAATTAAAAAGAAGTTGGATAATGCCAAGGGACAATGGGTTGAAGAACTACAGCTAGTCTTATGGTCCATCAAAACAACCGCCAAAAATTCTACAGGGGAGACACCCTTCATGTTAGTTTATGGCACTGAAGCCGTCTTGCCCATTGAAATTGAAGAACCCACCCTGAGAGTCATGTTGTACACGGAAAATGCCAAGCCCGGTGCATTGCGCATGGCTTTGGACGAAGTACGCGAAGTCAGGGGCAATGCCTTGCTAAGAATGCAATTGTACAAGCTGCGAATGGCTCGGGATTTTAACAAGAGAGCCGCTAGACGACCACTCAAGGTGGGGGATCTAGTTCTAAGGAAGATGGAGGCGGTTGGACGAGCTAAAGAGCTGGGGAAACTAACACCAAATTGGGAAGGACCTTATCTGATTGTCCAAGAGGTGCGAAGCGGAACTTTTCGTCTTCAAGATCTGGATGGACGACCAATACAGCGCACTTGGAACTTAGACACTCTGAAGAAGTACCACATCTAACTAAGTTAATCGCCAGGAAAATGGCCAGTAGTTTGTAATCACTCCAAAGTGCCACGGCACATGCAAGAGAAAAAGAATTGTTTGGCAATAAGTCAAGCAAAATTCATATAATACAATTCCTACTTTCTTATCGCCTTTGTTTACTTTTGACCAAGTTGATTCACTTTGGGGCATTAAATCAGTTATTAGTCTAAAAGTGACAATAACTTCGACAAAATTACAAAGAACAATAGAGCGTAAAAAATGCTCACTTCTCTGCCGAACATCACTCACTCGAAGAGAACGACCACAGTGTAATAACCTAAAGGTTAACAACACATAAATGGCCAACAAATTGATAAAATCTTTAGTAAGAGAAACGTCAAAATCTCTAAGAGAAAGCTGACCTGAAATAAGCCCTTAGTAAAGGATACTTACTTTCAAATACACGGTCAGCTAAGTAGTAAAGACCCTAGTAAGGAATCACTACTTCCTGACGAGTGTTGCTCCCTCAAGGAAGCCGGCTAAGACATGGTTTGAACATATATCTAAAGCTCGTCCTTAGCAATTTCAGCAGGCTTGGCCAAAGCTGGCCGCTCTCCTTCTTGGACCATGACCTATCTAAGCCCAAGAAGGGGGGGGATATGACAAGCCTATAGGACGAGCTAAAGAGAAAGGTCGTCCAAAGACCAGGACGAACTAGGCAACAGATGCCCTTGTAATGGTTCGCCACTTCAGGACGAGTGTTGCCAACTCAAGAAAAACGGCTAAAAGTGTGGCTCGTCCATAAGACCGATATGTATTGGCCTCTTTCCCCCTTGGGGCAAGGCTCGTCTGAATGTGCGGGCCGTCCAAAGATCCCGGGACGAGTCTCGTCTCGCACTTGGCAATATTTTGGAAGGATTATCGACCGTCCAAAGTAAAGGATCAGGATTGACAAGCTTACTTTATTTGGAAGGATTATCGATCGTCTGAAGACAAGGACGATGCTCTTTCTTTATACATGTGTGTAGTTCGTCCAATATTCAGGACGAGGCTCATTCTATACTTGATAAAAATTGAAGTGCTAGAAAAGAAAGGACAAGCAATTGTCAAAAAGTTTCTTCATATATTCCTGGCAAAAATTTACAGCTTAAGATTGAAAATGACAAAGCTACGATGGCATACAAGCCAAGAAACTTAGGAAAATAAACCTAAAACTAGGCATCATCTTCAGTGTGAGTTTCTTGACCGTCTTCAGGAGTTTCTTCCTCGACCACAACCTCGTCGTCCGAGTCTAAGAATTCCGGAGGCTCCTCGGCACATACCATGGCACGGTGAACGCTCTGTTCATATTCCAGACGGCGAATAAAGCTGGGAACCTCACTAGGCTCAGCCAACATCTCAAAAGCCTTGACGGCCCAGTCTTTGGACGTCTCGATGACTTGGGACAAGCCTTCTTTAGCGTCGTCAAAGGCCCTGGCCGCTTCCTTCTGAAGGCGGGCATTTTTGCCCCTTAGGATGATGTTCTCCCTCCTCAGTTGGGCGGCGGCTAGAAGAGCAGCATCCCTTTCACCCTTCAACTCAGCTGTAACAGCATCTACGACCATTTTCAAGTAGTCTAGCTGTAACACCCCGTAATTTTCACCCTTTATTTTTGGTGTTAGTTTATTTTAAAAGGATTTTTTTTTCTTTCGTTAAAATAAATAATTTATTATTTTCTCTAGATCAATGATTTTTATTCTTTATAATTTGGGAGCCGAATTATTATTCTATTATATGGTGTGCTAATGTGTGCATTATATTTATATTTATAATATACTTTATTTGAATTATTTTCATTATTAAGTATTTTCAAAGTTTAGGCGCGATTTAGGAATTAATCGACTTATCGCGTGGCGGGCTTTTGAAGCATGGATCCTTGTTGATTTGGGCCGAAATGTTGTTGGGGGACTTGGGCTTGACAGCCGGCCAAGGGGGAAGGAGAAGAAGAGCTTCTCTTCTTTCATTTCTTTTTATTTTATTTGATGACCCTTTGTTGTTTTGTAACTCCCATAACCCCCTAATCAATCCTCCTTAATGAAACCTCTTTACTTCAACCTTTAACACTCCCAATTTCTGATTAAAATTCAGAACTCCATTGCTGCCATATTTCAAGATTTTCGGCCACCATCATCATCTTCATTCTCTCAATTTTCTTTTCATTTCTACTCTTCGTTAATTGTTCGTGATTTGTTCTTCTTGCCTTTTTTTTTCTTATACTTGGTGCTTGGGAATTGAAGAAGGAGAGGGGTACACGCCTATATTGGGATTTTCCAGAAATATCCAGCTCGCCTCTGACGATCCAGGTAACTAGTTGTTATCTTAGAACCATAGTGATTAGGGTATTATTCGGTATTAGATTACTACGCTAGGAATTATTTAAAATACTTTTTGAATAAAATTTTTGACGAAATTTGACATGAATATACTTGATACATGCTATGTGAATACTGTGTAGAGAAAAATAATTTTCGCATGATTTTTAGTATTTATTTGATTTAATTGGTGTTTTGTGCGTTCTTGGCTAAATTGCATAATAATTATGGAACGATTGTTAAAATTGATGAAATTATTTTTCTTAGATCATGTTACATGCTTAGTATGTATTCCATGCCTTAGAATAATTTTTGCCTACTGTTTACTGTTTTATTTAATTGATATATCTGTTTTTGTAATTTCGGTTCTGTCAGTATATAAATCATGAAAATTTTAGATGAATGATACTTGGACTATATGCATGATTTTATTTTGAGATAAGAATATCCGGTGGGATACATGTAGTCCCCGGTGAAGAACATGCCAACCACCTGGTTTGCGAACTAGGGGTACACCCTGGGTTAATTGTTGTCGTCCGAGAGGTCGGGGAGTTACGCGTGTTCTACCCCATCGGGAGTTTGGCCATTCTTAGACACGGGCGATGGGGGAACGTAAGCCCATAGGCGGCACGGAGATTGCGATCTGACAAACCTTAGGAAGTGATTTGCGAATCACTGGCGTTCGGTTTCTGACTCAATAACTTGTTGTAGTTTTGATTTATTATTATTTATATATTCTAGAATTGTTCCACTCACTATATCTTGTTTACTTATTTTTGATGATCACTTGTTTTACCTATGAGCTTTATGAATTTTATGTGCATGCTATTGATGAAATGATTGCATGATTTTCCTTCCTTAATAATCTACTTCTAAATCGTGCTTTGATTGCTATTGTTCTGGGAGAACTGCTAGTTACTCCCCACTGATTGTGGATATTTGTTGTATTTTTTGCAGGTTTTGTTGATGGGGATTTTCTTTGATTTTTGGGCTCGGGTTGAGTTGCGAGAAATAATCTATTAGGGGTTTTAATTCTAGACTTCTCTTTAGTTTGAGAAAGTTTTCTCATTTCGATTTTAATCTAAGTAATTAATTTACTTATAGTATTTACTTATGTTTGTTTTTATCACTTAGTTATTTAAACACTATTCTTGTAGTAGTGACATTCCCAGAAGACGATGTTTCCGCCATCGTCCTATTAATACTATTATTATTTCTTTCTTTTCCGCTTTGAAATTCTGGGGTGTTACAGTTGGTATCAGAGCAAAACGCTCCTAAACTCTGAAACAGAGTTGCTAATGATTCTTTAGAATTATTAGTTAGCCATAGGAGATAAAATTTGTTTAGATTTAAGTTTTATAGTTTCACTATAATGAGAGTGTTATGGGTAGAGTAAGTAAAAGGGAAGCCTTATGGGAATGTGGTGTGCTCTCATGCTTATGGAGCATATGTTATATGTATAGTTACTTGTATTATTGGTGGAATTAGTCTACCAAGTTTGCTAATCTTATTTGCAGGGCCTCTTACATGTAATTTATTTTCTCTTTTATCAGAGTGCGCAGCGAAAGCGAAGTAATTTATAGCCTTCTCGGTTTAGTTGTGTGTTTTATTTGTTTTGTGTTTTGCAATTTAAAAATAAACTTTAATTTTATTTTAATATAGTCTTGTGTGTTGCATTGCATTTATTTTATTTGCTAGTTGCTTGATAGTATATGTTATTATGTGAGACAATATATATTTTCTATTCTTTTTCAATTATGTGTTGTTTTTATGTGAGTACTACGTATCTGTTTTATTATTTTCAAAACTTTCTACTTTCAGTTTATATTCCAAATTATATTTTAGATCTTGAAACTTAATATATTTCATAACCATATTAGAGTTACTTTCTGACTTTCAAATTTTGTTATTGTTAATATTTTGACATACTCTTTTGAAAAACGTTTAATTTCAATTGTTTTATAATGGTTTGGAAAAAGAAAGGGGTTTTGAAATTGTCTTTCAAGATATTCTTCAAATTTCTCTTACCGTTTTTGACCATCTATAGTTATAAATATTTTCCTTTTAATATTTTTATTTTTCATGTTAATCCTTATTTAGCCTTTAATTATGGTAATAAGTTTTGTAGTCTTTGAAAATAAAAGTACCCTAATGAGTTGTTTTGGTGTTAGTTTGAAAAGTAGATGTAAACTATTTTGTTTTAAAGGTTAGCATTCAACAACTTTTATTTTACTTACTAATTTACTTTTCTTATTAGCATTATTTTTCAAACTCAAATACGTGAAAGGATCTCGTTTACTATTTGTTGTTTCTTGTTTAAATATTTAGTGCTTTCTCATTTCTTAGCAAAATTTTGGTTGTTTTCATTACTTCTTATTTAATTCTCTGATTTTGACTGATCTGTTTTATTTCTTTGAAAACGAAATTTATATACTCGGTCTAAATTTTAAAACTTGTTTGAGTTGATATTAAGTCATAATGGGTGATTCCTTTGACTTGTATGTCAATTTGATAAGTTGACGCATTTTGACTATTTTGATTTAACTTCCTTTTTGAGTTGACATTAAGTTTATATTGGGTGATTCCGTTAAACTTTAATGTTGATTTGATAAGAAGGCTTTCAAATATTGTTTTGTTGATACTAGGTTGCAATGGGTAGTTCCATGCACATTTGTGTCGACTTGGCAAATTTTAAAATTGTTGTTTATTATTTAGTATTTTATCGCCTATTTATTATTAGTGTTTCGACGTTGTAAAATTTATTTTAAAGTTTTCAATTTCTTTTGCGAACTTAAAATTTCATATATATGTTTAGGAGGCGTACGCTCTTATAACATATGTCATGACTTGTGTTCGTAAGTGCTACTTTAATAAAGCAGCTGGCTACTCTTTATTAAAGTGTTCTTATCTCTTTAAGTGGAGTATAAGCCCGTGTGGTTACCTCTATTTAAATTGGTTTGGCTATCTATTTACGAACTTTTTTTCTTCTTCGTTTCTTTTCTCAAAATATTTATGTATGATCGGATTTATTCTTTTATAATTTTACGTAACTAGTTATTCCTGCTTCTTTTACAAAATTACCTATAGTTTATTGTGCAAAAGTTTTTACCTTAAACTTTCTAATACTTGTCTTTGGTTCTTTCACATTTTATAAAATGATTGTTGTTACCGTGCTTCTTTACTATACAACTCTTTTGGTCTTCCAAAATAAAATATATATATTATTTGAGTTATCAAATTTTATACCTGCAAAGTTGTTTAGTTAACTAAAATCCATCGATTTCTGTTTTCTTAATGTTCTTTATCTAGAGTATTTTCTTTTGTCTCTTGGTTGTTTTGAAGTTTCGAGGACGAAACTCTTTTAAGGGGGAGTGATTGTAACACCCCGTAATTTTCACCCTTTATTTTTGGTGTTAGTTTATTTTAAAAGGATATTTTTTTTTCTTTCGTTAAAATAAATAATTTATTATTTTCTCTAGATCAATGATTTTTATTCTTTATAATTTAGGAGCCGAATTATTATTTTATTATATGGTGTGCTAATGTGTGCATTATATTTATATTTATAATATAATTTATTTGAATTATTTTCATTATTAAGTATATATTTTCAAAGTTTAGGCGCGATTTAGGAATTAATCGAATTATCGCGTGGCGGGCTTTTGAAGCATGGATCCTTGTTGATTTGGGCCGAAATGTTGTTGGGGGACTTGGGCTTGACAGCCGGCCAAGGGGGAAGGAGAAGAAGAGCTTCTCTTCTTTCATTTCTTTTTATTTTATTTGATGACCCTTTGTTGTTTTGTAACTTCCATAACCCCCTAATCAATCCTCCTTAATGAAACCTCTTTACTTCAACCTTTAACACTCCCAATTTCTGATTAAAATTCAGAACTCCATTGCTGCCATATTTCAAGATTTTCGGCCACCATCATCATCTTCATTCTCTCAATTTTCTTTTCATTTCTACTCTTCGTTAATTGTTCGTGATTTGTTCTTCTTGCCTTTTTTTTTCTTATACTTGGTGCTTGGGAATTGAAGAAGGAGAGGGGTACACGCCTATATTGGGATTTTCCAGAAATATTCAGCTCGCCTCCGACGATCCAGGTAACTAGTTGTTATCTTAGAACCATAGTGATTAGGGTATTATTCGGTATTAGATTACTACGCTAGGAATTATTTAAAATACTTTTTGAATAAAATTTTTGATGAAATTTGACATGAATATACTTGATACATGCTATGTGAATACTGTGTAGAGAAAAATAATTTTCGCATGATTTTTAGTATTTATTTGATTTAATTGGTGTTTTGTGCGTTCTTGGCTAAATTGCATAATAATTATGGAAAGACTGTTAAAATTGATGAAATTATTTTTCTTAGATCATGTTACATGCTTAGTATGTATTAAATGCCTTAGAATAATTTTTTCCTACTGTTTACTGTTTTATTTAATTGATATATCTGTTTTTGTAATTTCGGTTCTGTCAGTATATAAATCATGAAAATTATTTATAGAGGCATAAAAATTCATTTATTTGAATATTATGTATTTCCGTTAGTTTCTCCATGTTATTTAAATTTTTGATAATTTTTGGGCGTCTTTTTATATTTTTAATTATTATTTTGGCTTTATTGAGTAATCTGTATATTAACTGTTAAAATACTTTTGGAGTCCAAAAATTATAAATAAAAATTGTACCATGTCAGTAGAGCCATTAGGGTCGTATGATAATTTTTTGAGATTTTACTGCTCGAAATTATTAGTTTAATAATTATTATTGTGTTTTTGTTATGAAATTGAGGATACACTTTTAAATTATTTGAGGGCTTGTTAGTCAGAAATAATTCATAATTTATTATATTCTGGGATGCTGACTTTCAGTAGTATGCAGTATGTATCATTGGATAACCATGTGTTTATGTTTGATTTATGAAAGGAAATGATTAATTGTTACTACTCTTTTAATGAATAAGTTTTAGAGTTATTTGGTGATATATTTTTGATCGAAATGTTGGTGCTGTAAAAATTAGTTTTATATCATTGATGATGTTTTGAGATGTTCAAGTGTTTATTGTGAGAGACATTTGTTGAGAATTCGTAAGTTATTTATTTTGAGGAATTATGAAGAACTGTTTGATGAAATGTGGGTATAAGGCCGGGTGGCATCCCTTTTGATGAATATTTTAGATGAATGATACTTGGACTATATGCATGACTTTATTTTGAGATAAGAATATCCGGTGGGATAGATGTAGTCCCCGGTGAAGAACATGCCAACCACCTGGTTTGCGAACTAGGGGTACACCTGGGTTAATTGTTGTCGTCCGAGAGGTCAGGGAGTTCTGCGTGTTCTACCCTGCATCGGGAGTTTGGCCATTCTTAGACACGGGCGGTGGGGAACGTAAGCCCATAGGCCCGACACTGGAGATTGCGATCTGACAAACCTTAGGAAGTGATTTGCGAATCACTGGCGTTCGGTTTCTGACTCAATAACTTGTTGTAGTTTTGATTTATTATTATTTATATATTCTAGAATTGTTCCACTCACTATATCTTGTTTACTTATTTTTGATGATCACTTGTTTTACCTATGAGCTTTATGATTTTTATGTGCATGCTATTGATGAAATGATTGCATGATTTTCCTTCCTTAATAATCTACTTCTGAATCGTGCTTTGATTGCTATTGTTCTGGGAGAACTGCTAGTTACTCCCCACTGATTGTGGATATTTGTTGTATTTTTTGCAGGTTTTGTTGAAGGGGATTTTCTTTGATTTTTGGGCTCGGGTTGAGTTGCGAGAAATAATCTATTAGGGGTTTTAGTTCTAGACTTCTCTTTAGTTTGAGATAGTTTTCTCATTTCGATTTTAATCTAAGTAATTAATTTACTTATAGTATTTACTTATGTTTGTTTTTATCACTTAGTTATTTAAACACTATTCTTGTAGTAGTGACATTCCCAGAAGACGATGTTTCCGCCATCGTCCTATTAATACTATTATTATTTCTTTCTTTTCCGCTTTGAAATTCTGGGGTGTTACACTAGCTCCTTGTATAGCAGGTTGATGGTAACAAGATAGTTCTTGTTTTCGGATTCCAGGAGTGCCGACCTCTTCTCCAAGGCCTCCAGTGATTGGCGATGGAGAGTGTTAGCCATCTCAATATCATGGATAGCCTTGTCCTCGGCTGTCGTAGCCAGGTGGACGAGGTTCTTATTTTCCTTCCTTAGCTCCCTCGCCCACTCTTCAGTCAGCATACTGCGAGCAAAGAGCTGAAAGATTGAAGATAAAACAAGTTATTAGACGAGTATTAAACAAAGCAATTTTGTACAAGTATAAAACAAAAACGGCAGAAAATTATACCTCAGCAGCAAGTTAGGACATGTAGCCCACATGCCCGGCTGATGCTCCCCTTAATTCTTTAATATAGGATTCAGGGTAGCATTTGAAGAGCTCCTGCTTAAGCCGATCTTTTTCTACCTTCGACATTTTGGCAAAAGCAGGAGAAGACTCCTCGTCCGAGTCTATGGTGGGAGTAGCTGAGGGTAAAGCGGGGCCTTTGCCCTTATCTGAAAGAGGGGGGAGTCAGTTATCTTGATGGGAAAGACGATGGCTTGTCTATTGGACGGACTCATGGACCGTCTGCCGACCCGCACCGTCCTAACTATATTTGGATAATACGACTCACCAGATGAGATGGAGGCCGTCCTTACAGCTAGGGGCATCTGCGAGACCCGGCTTAACGCTCCGAGCCGGCGGCCGGGTAGTTCTCAGTAGCCGTCTCCGGCTCCGGAATAACCAAAGCTAAGGTTGACTCTGGTCTGACTTCAGCAGAGTCCATAGGCAAAGCTTCCAACTGACCAGCAGGGTCAAAACTCTTCTCCCCCTCGGCAGGGACAACAGCGGAAGGCTCCTCCTTCAGGACCTTGTCTTTAGGGGGAAGCATGGCTTTTTCTCCAACTCCACCAGCCGGAGTAGTCTTCTCCGTTCTCTTTCTTGTAAAGCTCTTAGGCTTTTTTGCTGGAGGCTGGTCCGCGGCCGTTGTAGGCCTCTTCTTAGACGAGGATAACTTCCCAGGCAGAAGTTTGTTGGTAGGGGCATTTTTCTGCAAAAAATGAGCAAGTTATCATACTGGTCGTCCAAAGAGCAAAAGTTATAAACTATTTATAAGGCTTCAGACGAGAATCACCCAAAGAAGGAGGGCGTCCTAGAATGGACACCCCCCTTTCCTAAGGGAACCTCGTCCAAAGTAATTTTCCTCGCAGACGAAGGTGATACAAAGAAGGAAGCCGTCCCAAAGTGGACGGACTAAAATGATTTCCGTCTAAGGACAGGAAATCAACTCTTCGTCCAGTATTGGAACTCAAAGTTCCTCAGACGAGAAGGGTCCAAAGAAGGTGGCCGTCCAAGCATGGACCCCTTCCTTCTTCGGGTGATTCTCGTCCAAAGAAAATGAAAACCGACTTGGACAAGCCCGAACGGTACTCGTCCAAAGCTGATCAGAATCTCAGACGAGAAGGGCCCAAAGAAGGTGGTCGTCCAAGCATGGACGCTTTCCTTCTTCGGGTGATTCTCGTCCAAAAAATGTAAATCGACTTGGACGAGCCCAAGCGGTACTCGTCCAAAGTCGATCAACACCTCAGACAAAAATGGCCCAACGAAGGTGGACGTCCATTCTTGGACGATTTCCATCTTTGGGTGATTCTCGTCCAAGGGTTGGATGTAAATCCTTGACGAGTCATAATTATCCTCGTCCAAAAAAAAAAAAAAAAATGTATTTTACCAGTGTTTCAGCCCTTTTCTCGGCGCTGCTGTTGGCGAACTCCTTGCATAAGTTGTCTGTGAATTTAGACATGCTTATGTCTCCCGTCCAAGAAGCCTTGAGACGTGTTAGTCCGATATGGACTATGGACGAGGAGTTTTACTTGGGGAATTTGAAGGAATACCTCTATCTTCGGCCAACCTGAGCCGTGGCGACCAAGAAGTCATCATTGTAAAACGTTTCTTTAAAGGGTATCCAGTTAGCTGGCCCCATAAAAGATCGTTGGCCGGGCCTGGAGTACTCCTTTATTCTGAAGTACTCCACAACCTCTTCGTCGAAGTTGTCCTTCAACTCCAGCCAAGACTGCTTCCGCCCAGTATTCGTGACGGCACGATTATAAAACCGATAACCCTCAGTGGCATAGTCGTTGGCCGCCCGTATGAAGATGAAGTCCGGTTTCCATTCGTGCATCTTCGACGGTTTGCCCCAAGCAGTCATAAAGTCGGGGCGGTTACAGATGCTGAGCCATGCCCCGTCCACGGCCCCAGGTACCTTAGCCGCATAGTGAATATGGGTAAAGGCTTGGAGGGAAAGAGCCAGACTGCGCAGCTCGCAGACGGCTATGAAAGTTAGTACATTGTACCAAGCATTAGGCGCCAGCTGATTATAGCCGATGTTGTAGTACTGCAGCACTTGTTCTATAAAATCGTGGAGAGAGAACCTTAATCCCGCGTCCAGGGCCAGCTTGTAGACGGCAAAGTGTTTCTTTGGGGCACTCAGAATCGTCGTGTCCATATTTGGGATGGCGAAGGAGAAGCCCGACATGGGCATGTAGGAGGATAAATAACGGGGGTCTGGTCCTATTTTTTCTAACCATTTACGATTGACCAAAATAAAGGCGGGGTCAGAAAGTGGACCTAAGCGTCTTCTAATCTCAGATGAGGTAGTGGAGGCTTCGTCTGACTCTTCGGCAGCGTCAGATTCACTGCCATTATTATCTTCGCCGGTTTCCTCCATATTGACGTCCCTGCCAGAAGGATTGGCCTCAGGGTTTATTTCGGAGTCTTCTAAACGGCGGTCCGGGGAAGGAGGCCCGCCTAAAGGTTCAGCACTTAGGTCCCCCCCCCCACATCATCTGGAACTCGTCCAGTAGATTCCTCCATGTCTGAACTATTTGAGGGGAGTATTACCTTTCGTCTTAGACGGGCCGTTTGCTTGACGCGCGCCAGATTACGGGGCACAGGTAAGGATTAGGTCGTCTGACTTTCTCGGCCAAAACCACAAAAAAATATATACTCGGCCAGAAGAGGCCCAACTCTAGAATGTGCCGAAAAAGAATTATCGGTTCTAGGGTCAAGACAAGCTCTTGGTCGGCTATAATTATTTGACGAAGAAGATTCCATTTTATTGATTTTCTAAGAAAAAATAAAGAATAAAAGAAAGAATAAAGAACAAAGAAAAGATACCTGCTAAAACGCCTGGACGATTCGGTGAAGAAGACTGAGACGGGGCGATCTCTCCCTCTCTAGAAAAATTTGCAGAGCTTCTCTCTCTAGAAAAATTCGTTCAAGGTGTCAAATGATCTAATGTCCTCACTCCAAGGTTATATATAGGGGGGTAAGAAACCTATGAAGCCGGTCAAGGATGACCGAAGAAAAGGTAAAACGGTCGATTATGACCGGTAAAACCCAGGGAAAGGCGCGTCGGTGCCTTCATTTTGAATTTGAATAAAACTACCTTGGGTAAAAGGGTATTAACCGTCAGATGGGCCAACAGTGAAAACCCTTTTAGGGGTAAATATTGTAGCCTAACATCTACGGCTCCTTTAAAGACACTTGGGCTCATCGGAGTCGTACACGTGTCCTCTCTTAATAAATAAGAGAAAAAAGGTTTAACCCTTGGGTCATATTCAGTTGGGAGAAAAAGGCTTACTTTTCTGGCCCAAGAGATAATCAGAGCCCAGTCCCTTGGAGGTGGCTGCAAGTGAGTGGTTGATAAACCCTCACAAATCATGGCTAGCCACGTGTCATGATCTGATTCCTTAGCCAATCAAATGCCACTGTTCTAGGGCAGTTTTTAAGGTTAGCTGTCATCTTGCTATCACTATAAATACCCCTGAAATCAGGAGAAAGAGAATTCAATGCAAACAGTGCAAAGTTACTCTGTAAAAATACTCTCTTACTTTCTCTCTCTAGATCTACGCTCTCCTTACAACTCCTGATATCTGACTTAAGCTTCGGAGGGGGAACCACCACCCAAACCTCCAGGGTGGGTCCCTTTTTGCAGGTTCGGAAACGAAGCTGAGGCTCGGACCAAGAAGATTCAGCCATTGTTGCACAAGTCTCCAAGTGAAGAACATCTAAGGGATACTAGTTTACTTGCTAGGCAAGGAAGCTAAACTTATAGTTTACTTGCTGGACAAGAAGACTAAACAGGCCCCACCTGCGACGGTGGAGCCACGGTGGAGGGCGTTATTGGGTCGACGGCAAAGGGGCATCACGGGCGGCGCCGGAGGTGGAGACCGCAACCAGCAGCGTGCGTTCGACGTGCGTGGGCTTGCGCCGGCCCGGCGGGTTCCCGTTGGCGTGTCTTTGCGGCGGTCGCCTTTGCTTGGCGAATTATGGCTTAGGCTGGCGTGTCTTGGCCGCGGCAGCGACGCCCGTGTAGGGGAGCGACCACGCGGGCGGTCCCGGCCTGGCTTCTTTGTCTTGGGTGTGGTCGTGTGTGTGTGGCGTGATGTGCGGCCGGGTTTTTCGATTTCAATGGCGGGGTTGCTTGGTTGGTTGTTGGTAGCGGCCTTGTCTTTCTTGGTCAACGGTCAACAAGTCAACCTTATTTTAAAAAAAAATTTGTTTTTAAGGAAAATCTGATTTTTCAATGTTGAGCATAAATCCAAAAGTTTCCTATTTTGCAAATTTGTGAATAATAATGATTATTTCTATGTTTAAATGAGTAATTGAATTAAAATAATAAAGTTTCCTAAATAATTTCTAGGTTAAATTTGTTAAGTTTTATAATTATTATGGAAAGTTGTATTTCCTTATTAATTGTTTATAAGTAAATAATTTGTGTTTATTTTATTTTGATATTATAAATGCGTGGATGTTTAATATAATATGTATGATATTATATTTTGCATGTTATGACTAGTATGGCCCAAATTAGGATAGTGAATACGATATGCGAATCGTTATATTTGAATGTAAATTAAATACGATCTGCGAATCGTTTGTATTTTTGTAACTTTAAATTTTCGTTATTTATTTAATTCAAATTATGTAATCAAGCATGAGTATCCAAGGAGTTTCAAGGATGGTGATCCATGGAGATTCAAGGGAGGATTTATGAAGATTAGTTATTTTCCTAAGTATAGGGGCCATACTAGATCATTTAGTTATTGCTTATATAATTTTCTTGCATTTATTTTGTTTAAATGTTTGCTTCTAAGTTTCTTTGTATTTAATTGATTCATGTGTTCACTTTTGATTGACCATATTAGCAAACTTAGGTCCCCAAAAGTAATATTGAGTTCAATTGCTTTTCCAAACAACACCTATAAAGCCTTAGATCATGAGTAATAGGTTCTGCCAAAGCAAGGTGTTGCTCATAGTTCCGGGGATAGTAGGGTAGGTTTTTGAAACTTACATGTTAATGTTTGGTTTAACTCAACAAAATCATCAAAAGACAAAGTTTTGGGTTTTGAAGCTAAGAGATAGGAGTAAACAAGGAGTTGTTAACCTGTCTACAAAGAATTATGATTAGTTATAATTAGTAAAGTGTTTACTTACCTCAACTACTATAAATTGAGGGCAGGGTCAAAGTCCGTTTGATTGTAGTGGGAGGGGATCTTGGTTATTTCTTTATTCAATGAGGGACTTTCATTTTGAATAAAGGGTAGTAGTTAATTAAAATTTGTTTAATTGCTGCTTTCTTGATAAACATCGATTGAATCTTGCTTTATTATTTGTTGTAGTAATTATGTCTAGTTACAACAATATCAACACCAACAATTCTACTTGTAATTTGCGCTCCGTCCTTTCGAAGGACAAATTGAATGCTGAACGTTTCATTGCAAGTGAAAGGGAAATGAGAATCGTTCTCAGAACTGATAAGTTCAACAACTTTCACATGCAAGGGGAGGAAGCAACAATGCAAGAGATGCATGAAAGGCTAACTCAGACTCAGCAAAACATCCTTAATAAGCCAGGAAAAGAATATGAGGATATTCTCATGGTTAGTAAAGGGAAATTGCTCAATAGGATTGGGATTGCTATTAAGAAGGACGAAAGCAAACAAGTTGCCAAGTCTGAAACTTCTGAAAAGCAAAAGACTACACCAAAACCAAAAGTTGCTGATGAGCACTATTGTTACACCTGTAACAAGGTTGGTCATTGGAAAAGTAGTTACCCCAAGTATCTGAAGGATCAAAAGAAAGGAGTTTCTAGTTCAGATATGTATGTTATAGAAGTTAACTTAGCAACTTCTGCTTCTTGGGTATTTGATACCGCTTGTGGTTCGCACATTATTTGTAATATGCAAGGCCTCAAAAGAAGTAGAACATTGGGAAAGGGAGAAGTAGATCTTCGCGTTGGCAATGGAGCACGAGTTGCTTCATTGGCAGTGGGAGTATATAGTCTACTGTTACCTTCAGGATTAGTTTTAGAACTTAATAATTGTTATTATGTTCCTTCTATCACAAAGAACATTATTTCGATTCCTGTTTTGGATTCCGAAGGTTATTCATTTACAATAAAGAACAATTGTTGTTCTGCGTATTTGAATGATATGTTCTATGTCTCCGCTAAGTTATCAAATGGTATATATGTGCTAGACTTAGAAACCCACATCTATAACATAGACAACAAGAAACATAAAGCAAATGATTCAAACCCTACATACCTATTGCATTGTCGATTAGGCCACATAAGCTCAAAGTATATTGAGAAGCTTCATAAAGATGGAATTCTCAAATCATTTGATTTCGAATCATTTGATACTTGTGAGTTTTGCTTGATGGGGAAAATGACAAAGTCTCCTTTCACGGGTTAAAGTGAAAGGGCCAATGACCTTTTAGCCCTCATATATACGGATGTGTGTGGACCTATGAGTAATTTGGCAAGGGGAGGGTACAGTTACTTCATTACTTTTACCGATGATGTAAGCAGATTTGGATTTTTTTACCTCATGCGGCATAAGTCGGAATCCATTGGAAAATTTAAGGAATTCCAGAATGAAGTACAAAACCAACTTGGGAAGAAAATTAAGGCATTGCGATCCGATCGTGGTGGTGAATATTTATCTCAAGAATTTGGTGATCATTTGAAGGATTGTGGAATACTTTCACAATGGACTCCACCAAGAACACCACAGTTAAATGGCGTTTCTGATAGAAGGAATCGAACTCTACTTGATATGGTTCGATCCATGATGAGTCTTACTGATCTTCCTATTTCATTCTGGGGATTTGCGCTTGAAACATCGGCATTCACACTTAACAGAGCACCATCCAAAGCAGTGGAAAAGACACCATATGAAATGTGGACTGAAAACGTTCCAAAAATGTATTTTCTAAGGATATGGGGTTGTGAAGCTTATGTAAACCGTTTACTTTCTGATAAGCTTTCACCCAAATTCGATAAATGTCGCTTTGTGGGTTACCCAAAAGAGACTAAGGGATACTACTTCTACAACCAAAGCGAAAACAAAGTGTTTGTTGTTCGTAATGGTGTCTTTCAAGAAAAAGGAGTTTATTTCCAGAAAAACAAGTGGGAGAAATGTATATCTCGAAGAAGTTCGAGATGAACAACAAATGGAAGAGGTTAACACCTCATCGAGGGCGGTCCGGCATGAAAATGCTCGGGAGGCGGTGCATTCAATTCACGTACCTCCCTACCGTCCCACTTGGAGATACTCCATGCGAAGTCACTCAACCTAGTGATGTAAAAACTTCTTCGTTGTTCCCCAACGTAGGTCTAGTAGGACCATCATTCCGTCAAAGAGATATATTGATTTCCTTTTGACTGAAAGTTCTGAAATAACGATTTTAGAATCAGAAGAACCTACTCGCTACAAAGAAGCTTTGGATAGTCAAGACTCCGAAAGATGGCTTGAGGCCATGAAATCTGAAATGGATTCCATGTACGAAAATCAAGTATGGGACTTGGTTGATTTGCCTGATGGGGTAAAACCCATTGGATGCAAATGGATTTTCAAGTTGAAAACATACAAGGATGGAAACATTAGTGTTTTCAAAGCAAGATTGGTGGCGAAAGGTTTCAAACAAATTCATGGTATTGACTATGATGAAACCTTCTCACCAGTAGCCATGCTGAATTTCATTAGGATAATCCGTGCGATTCTTTGCCTTTCATGACTATGAAATATGGCGAGATGGATGTCAAAACCGCTTTCTTGAATGGGTTCTTGAAAGAGGATGTGTACATGACACAACCTCAAGGTTTTGAAGATCAAGAAAATCCAGGGAGGGTATGCGAAGCTTAAGAAGTCCATTTATGGACTAAAGCGAAGCATCAAGGAGTTGGAACCTCAGATTTGATGAGACAGTAAAGAAATTTGGCTGTCTCAGAAATGAAGAGGAATCTTGTGTATACAAGAAGTTAAGTGAGAATAGTATTACTTTTCTGGTCTTGTACGTGGATGACATACTTCTAATAGGAAATGATAAAACCATGCTTGAGTTAGTCAAGGAATGGCTTAAAAATTATTTCTCTATGAAAGATCTAGGAGAAGAAAAGTACATATTGGGAATAAAGATCTATAGAGATAGATCTAAAAGGCTGATGGGACTTAGTCAAGAGACTTATATTGATATGGTTCTTACAAAGTTCAAGGCTGGAAAACTCTAAAAGAGGTTTCATTCCCATGCAACATGGCATAACACTTAGCAAGACTCGGTGCATGTCCTTCGAGTCATGATGAGGTCAAGCATATGAGTAATGTTCCCTATGCTTCCGCAATAGGATCCATTATATATGCCATGATATGCACTCGACCGGATGTTGCATATGCTTTGAGTATATGATTGTTGGAAGAGAGGATGTGAAAGTAATTAAGCAAGGTTCATACTGAGGATAACATAGCAGATCCTCTGACTAAACCGCTTGCTCAACCTAAGCATGAGTGTCATACTAGGTCTATGGGACTTAAGCATATGGGAGAATGGCTTTAGGTTGTTTACTTCATGTTTACAATTGTAAAGACATTTATTATGCTTTAAATGCTTATCAATAAAAATTCATTTCTTATTTAATTGTTTGGTTTACTATTAAATAAAATGTCCAAATAATTTGTGCTTTCAAATAGGATTATCGAAAACGTTTTGATAATGGAACCCTATAAAGTAAACTGAAATCACAATTTATTTAAAGTCCATAGTCTAAATCACTAATTGGACATAAGTGATTTATTCAAAAGACTAGTATATAATTAATTGACAGTGCAGTTCCATGGGCTATGGAGACATAGAGATGTCTAATTGATTATATGGATGTATAGATGATACATTGAGACTTGACCTAATTAGATTCTAAAAGTAGAATCAAACTACTATATTTAGTGGATTCCTTAGACATGAGTATGTCTTAATAACCACAATAATTAGTTTAACTTTGACACTGTTAAACGTCGCGCCGTAAAAGGAGGTTATAAAGGCAGTGATCAGGTGGGCTAAGAATTGAGTGGGAGTTATGGGCATACAAGTGTGGATAAATCCTCCTATTAAATAGAAATGGTGTCTGGGCCTCTTGATGAGCGAGACCCGGGAAAATTGCATGGCCATGCGGAATAGGATTAAAAAGTTAATCCTTATTTGAGCAGTTCGAACTCGGCGATTAAGGAACATAAATTTGAGAATAACATGGTGTTATCAAATTTGGCATTAAGTGACTTAAGGAATTTAACATTGCGCTCTTGTCTTCGGACAAGTAGGAGAATGAAGGAATATGTCCTTAGACATCCCTTCAATTACTAAATATAAATAGGATTTAGATTATGAAGATAATAAAGTTAATTATTTTAGTAATCGTATTTTCTTGCTAGAGAATAAATATGATTAATAGGACAATATTGATTGGACCTATAACTAAAATAGATTAATCCTATGAGGTCACACATTGTAGCACAAGTTGGACAAAGCAATCCAAATCCATTTAGGATTAGGATTGGGCCGGTCCAAAGGGGAATATGAGGAGAATTAGTTCTCCTAACTAGCCTATGACTCTTCTATTATATATATGATATAATATTAGGGTTTAGGTGATCAGTTTCATTAATCAGTTTCTTTTCACAAGAGAGAGAAGTGAAACCCAAATCTATTCCCTCTAACCGGCGCCTATACCACCAAAAAGCAAGCACTAGTGGAAACAAGCCCATCTGATGCGGTCAAAATCGGGCTTCGATCCGGTTTTGGTCCGCATCGGATGGGCTCGCAGCACGAATACAAAATATTTACTTGATCCGGTCCAAAATCGGACCGGTAAATTATTTCTTGCCGGATCGATTAACTAGGTTAACCGATTTTCACCCCCGAAAAAACCAAATTTTTTTTTTTTTTTTTTTTGCATTTTTTAATTATTAATCAATACAAAATCAATAATATATATAAAAAACTCATTTTATTAAGCATATTATGCCCAATTGAAGCATAAATAATTAAATACATAAAAATATTAACATACACAACTATGACATTATAATTTTATACTTCAATGGCTCCTATTAGATTTAACAATCATTCGCTATCATAGGCTTCTTCAAGCTTGCAATACATGCAGTTATAATCTTGCGGATGGAAAATCGATATGGGAGCGAGATGTCGTAGCATACGCAAGGAGAAACGAGTTAAAACGGTCGGAGTTTCATGTAATTGGAGCATAGAATTTATTAGCAGTTGGTGTAAAAAAAATTCTAGCCAAATTTTTGCAGTGTTTGTTGTTAGTCATACCCATTCTTCTCTAATCATCAATGAATGATGTAAGACTGGATTGGATCTTTATACATAGTCCAATCCTCCCTTAACCTATTACTTAAGCACTAAGGACCAAAAGTTTTTGGATGCGGCAATAGATATAAATTTATTTTAGTAACTTCTTAAATCTCCGGGAAGCAAAGTTGAGCATATTACTTACAAAAGTAAAAGCCTCGAGGGGTGAAAAAGGACCATGTATAAACATAACAAGATAATTGAATTGTGTATAGCAAATCGATGCAAGTGGACACCGTTGTGAGCAAAAAGTATGCATGATAGAGTGTAGAAACGCTCTTAACGGATCGGCCCAGTATAGACTTCCGACCGAGAAAGTGCGAAACTAAAGCGGCTCTTTTACAAGAGTGATAATTTTAAGCTTCAACATCTAATATACCCACGGGTTAATCAGCTCAAATTTGTAGAAATGGAGGAGGTTATTTGGAAATCTGATACGATACTGAAGGACCCAACATAACTTCTTTAGTCGAACAATGTTCCCACACCTCAAAATATGAACCTCCTAAACACTAACTAGTTAAGTATTCTCAATTAGTTGCTGTCCGAGACTAGCTTTAGTTGTATTCACCAAAATTGAAGCCCCAAACGGACAACATATGAAGATATGCAAGAAGGTTTCCCAACAAAAAAAAAAATTAACGAGTGAAATAATTGTAAACAAAGTATTTGTGCATATCACAAACCAGACACCAATAAAAGGTTTAACACGAATAAGAATAACTATGCCCAAGAACAAACTAAAATGAATACCGGAGAGAAGCACTCACACCTGTAAAGTGCCTTGCACTGCTTTGTTTCTCCAACAAGAAGAAGCGATGATGGTGAAGAATGGTATATATTTTATATCCACCTCGTCTTGCTTGTGAACCCGTATCACAATTTTTAACGGCCTCTTTGACTCAGGAGCTATGAGATCGGCCCAAAGCCAATAATCAATACAATGCTGCAAAAGAATGAGTAAAGCTGTTAAATCTCAATTGTCATCTTAAAGCAGATTATTTGCAATACGCGAAACTCATAATTTCTCTTAACTTTCAACTTTCAAGCTAGTGTTTTCAACAATTTTCAAAGTAAGCAACGAACTCTACAAATTAAACCTTCGAACTACAACACGAAATAATAACAATGCAAATTAAGAGTAGTAAAAATGAGGTTGCGGTAACAAGATATAGAAATCACGAGTTGCGGTAATAAGGTTGCGGTAACAAGATATAGAAATCACAAACAAGAAATGATCTCCATATTTATACGGGATTATTGGAGATAAAATGAGGCGATATATTTTCCAACATGTAAAATAGATAATGTTAAATAACAATAAGCTTTAGGGTATTTCACCGGCTATAAGAGACGAGCCTATTTTCCATTAACGAGTTCCACGTTGTCATGTACAATAAAGAAGGCAATTGTCCCATACTAAAGCTCACACTTTGCATCATTGAGAAAAGAAGAAAGAAATAGAGAACACGGCTAACGAGAATCGGACAATCAAGTCTGTTACATTGTATATTACTCAATAAGTCACCACCGGTGTACGACAACCGTCAACCTACGGGCATCGAGATTAAAATAGCAAGAGTAAGTAGAAAGTGACCTTTATCGGCACTCTCATTACGTCTAGCAAAATTATTGATTTGACAATGTGCTTCGAGTCACCGAATACTACCAACATGTAACCCACTTTGACGTTCTCCTTTTCACTTCTTGACCCCCTACCTCTCTCTCCCTCCTCCCCTCCTGCCCCCCTCGATCCCTCCGAGGCTCCGGCTAACATTGAATCAAACAAAAAGAAAACCATCTCTAGCAAGTAGTATCGGGAAATTTATTACCATGTAGCCACTTAAGATTTGATGATGAATCGGAAGTTACGATGGTAAATGTGTAGATAATTTCTCCTGCAAGATACATTACAAAAAATATAAGAGACTATAGGGGGCAAGGACACCCAGATCCGTTCAATACATATTGCAAAGTAATATAAAGATAAACATGTAGAATAGTTCAAGAATAACATGAACCCATATCTTTCCTTCTTTGACCGGGGTAAGGAGTAACAACTCGCACTTATAAATCAACATGGAGAATTGGAGAGTAATGAATTGAGTGGTGACCGATAAATCACATGCACATTCCGGTATTTGAATCAAAGTATGACAAAGATCGAGTAATCTAAACCCACATAGAACTACGGATAAAGTAAACTTTACACATTGAACGAAACTCCACAATTTGTAAAGAAAGTAGAATAGGAACCGACCTTCATAATTTTTCCAGGGAATCATAGAGGGCAGCAAACACTAGAGGACGATCATCCTTA
Organism: Beta corolliflora; assembly: GCA_947648045.1. Taxonomy (NCBI): domain Eukaryota; kingdom Viridiplantae; phylum Streptophyta; class Magnoliopsida; order Caryophyllales; family Amaranthaceae; genus Beta; species Beta corolliflora. The sequence continues at coordinate 159,911 of CANSZD010000921.1, read as the reverse complement.
AAACGAATGTAATATGTCTGCTTCTTAGGACCTTTTCTTTCTCGTTGACAACATACCTGATGCAGTCGCCATTGATGACGAAACGGAAAAGAAATACAAGTTGAAACAAAATTCACATAAGCATCACCAATAACCGCAAAAGATTTGCCACTACAAGTAAAGGCCATTTGGCTCATTTCATAACACACCTCAAACACAATTCACCCTAATTTACATTCAATTCAGACCAAACTCCAATTAAACAACACAAGTACACAACACAACCACCAAAATTCACATAGATAGCAACAATCTCTATGTAACATTTACGAAAACTCCACTCCAAACAAGGAGCGAAAAAAACAAAATCGTTAAATTTTTCTAAGCAACATGTTTCATAACATCATTATTTCAGATCCAATAGAAAGAGTTCCACTCTACTGATCAAACATCATTACAATTTTTCCAATTCTTGTTCCAATTTATGATAACAATCGACCAAAAAAAACATATATTATGAATCAGCACCTTCAAGAATCAGTCGATTTAATGATGAAGTTTTGACGATCGATAGGGTTCATCACCACTTGGAGATCCGGCGGTTCGCGACCATGCACGGAATTTCTTGTCCGTTTCTTCAAACTATTCTTTGTTTGATACGATTGATGGCGTCGTTCCTAGAAATAATCGAAAATCGATTTTTTTCCAAATTTTCTCATATTTCGCTAGATCGAGAAAAATTGAAGATAAAAGAGGAGAAAAATTGCGATTTATGTTAAATTTCGATTGAATTTACCTCCGAAAATCTTACGGGTCAAACATTATGTAACCGCAAGCATAAGCAATGACAAAGGATCCGACGAGAGATCCGACGATGTATTTACCCACCATAGCTGAACTTCAAAGCTGTAAAAATGGTGAGGTGGTCGGCGCTGTCGATGAGAGGGAAGGAGTGAGGGTGAGAGAGGGGAAAAATGGATTAGGTTTCGCGGGATATGAAAGGAGATAGGCTTGGGTGATAAAACGCGAAATGAGAGGGAAGTGGGCTTGGGTTGGGTGAAGGAGGGAAACGCGGGTTTTTCCTTTAGAAAAATAACGGAAAATCTAATCCGGTCTTGTGAACCGGATCGGATTTTAAAAACCGGCGAGTTTCTAAAATCGATCCGGTTCACTAAAGGACCATATCGATTTTCCGCCCGATTTCCCTCCCATTTTTTTAATGATTTTCGGATGACGAGATAAGGTTTTTTTCCACTAGTGAAGGGATCCTTTCTCTTCCGTTCTAGCGGCGTTGGTGTTCAACGGGTGCTCGTGGGCGATTAAAGGAGCAACACTTGGGGCTCTCGGATCTTCAAGCTTGCATACAACAGGAAATCACGCTACAAAGGTTTGATATTTAATCCCTATTGAATGATTCATATGTTTGATTATGTTTGCGATCATAGGATAGATGTTAGGAAATTATTTCCTAAAATTCCGCTTTATGCATTTATATATTCCTACACTATCTACTGATATACTGTTGCTCCTTACGTGAGGGAAAACTTGAGAGTGTGTAGGAAGGATCAATCGTTTCTTTGATGACTATAAAATCAAATAGCCAATAAAATAGTGCAATGTTGCAATTGTAGTCGGTTTAGCTTCTCATTCTAGGTTGAAAACCACTGGGGAAGAAACCCAAAGTTCGGACCGGCCACGTTCATTCAAGTTTCAGACCTTTTCAAGAAAGACCGACCATGGTTTAGACAATTTTTTCTAGTAAACTATTGTATACTGAAAATAGACGTTACCTAAACACTGATCACTAATTCTAGTATCTCCCATGAAAATTGACATTGACTATGTTTAGAAAAGCACTTCAGTTTAGGTACCTTTATCATGGTGTTATCATAATTTAAGTGTAAAAAGTATTTTAATTGCTAAAATAATTAGTATTGTTGAGAAGTATTTAAAATAAATTTCAGATAAATTTCAGTTAGTTAAAATAATTAAACACGTGATTGAAATTTCAGAACATCTTCCAAACATAGCCATTATATAAAACTTAGTTGTAGCCCTTAACAATTTCAACTACTATGTTAGTATTTAAAGCTACTTATAAACTTCAGCTTTTAGTTAGTATTGCCACACATAATCATTATATAAAACTCATCACAAAATTTAGTTCGTCTATACGCTCATTACACCTGGAGGATCGGAGTAGACAAATTGGTATTCCTTCTCTATATAATTCAAATTGCAAATCTGCCTTACTTAAACTTAAAAGTGCTCGCAAATAAGATGATATTTCCTTCCAAGAATGGATTTGAGCTTCGTTTTTAAAAAAATAAAAAAGAGGGGTAATTTAGCATAGATATACCCCTTAATATCTTAAAATCAATTTTATAAGGCAAAATGAGAAATTAATAATAGTTTAGAAAAATGGATCAGAATATCACCAACTTTGGCCCGTCCGCTTTTAATACCTCCAACTATGAGTTATTTTAAAATACCCCCAACTATTGGGGAGGTCCGCCAAAAATACTCCATTTACCTGTTGTGACCGGATGAACTGGTAAATCAAAACTCCCACCCCCAACCCTCCTCTTCTCATCTCTCTCCCTCTGCTCATCGGTCATCCCACCACCCCCAACCCCCCCGCTCATCTCTCTCCTCTCTGCTCATCCCACCACCCCCCACCCCCCTCCCCACCACCCACTGTCACCTTTCCTCACCCCCACTACCACCCTTCCCATTCCCCAACCCCCTCCCCTACCCCCAAGCCCCCCAACCACCCCCGACAGCCCCCCTCCCCCACCACCCCGTCAAATTTAGATAATGCTATGAAATGATCATGGAGCAAGATTGCAAGAATACAAAGATTATACACACAACCCACAACGAGTATGAAAATCCTCCTATAAATTCTTTTAGAGCCACCGTATCGGTCTTCTGTCGCTTATCCTACTCCTAATTTAAGGCTATAATATACGTAAAACATAGACACACAAAAAATCAAGTGCAAAATGTTAACACAATTTAAGGCTATATATCTACATGAGATCATGAAACTAACAAGAATTCCAAAAAAATTAAATTCCAGCGCTCGAATACACGGTAGGTCGAAAATTCGCAAGAGATATGAAATTGCTTTAACCTGAATTCTTACCACATCCTACTAATTACTAAACCTAATAGTCTTTCATAAAAGATCCAGGAAAATGAACAAGTTGAAATTAACTGTTGTACATAATAAATAGATAGTGATAATCGTCCACGAAATTAGTTATAGTATTCGTTTAACAACAAAGAACAACATACTTAGCATTGATAGTGGTACAAGAAAAGTGGAGTGGAGCAAGAAAAGGAGGAGAGAGAAAAATTACTTTGTTAACAGGTTACAAGTCATCTGAGTGCATTTTTGGCGGACCTTACTAATAGTTGGGGGTATATAAAAATAACTCATAATTGGGGGTATTAAAAGCGGACGGACCAAAGTTGGGGGTATTCTGATCCATTTTTACTAATTGTTTTAATAAGATAAAATACAAACAATATTATTATTAACTAAAGTTGGTTTTTTTTACAAAAGTGGAATTATTGTAGTAGATGTGAATTCTATCTAAAGTGATAATTCTTGCAATAGAAAAAAATGGCTGAAGTATATGGAAGCTCATATGAGTAAGGAATATCTGGTACGACACAGACTCGGTAAAACAGCAAAAAAGATTATGAAGTATATGAAGGATTTATGTCCTCGACTTAAATGCAATTACTAATTATATTATGGATCGTATTATAGAGATAATAAATTCGTTCTATTGGGTCGTCTATACGTCTTGCTAGAGAATGCTATAGAACTTTGGGTTAGGAAATAATAAACCCAAAGCCCAATATAATGGATCCTATTAGGTCACACAAAATACTTGGATCAACAAAAGAAACCTAGAGCCCATAAGGGGCCCTAGGGTGGCCGGCCAAGAGGAAGAGAGAGGAGAATTGATTCTCCTCCTAACCTAATTATATCTATATATTTTTTGGTTAGGCAATAAGGAATGATACTAGATATCTTTCATTATTCTTCTCTCTCTCATATTCTTTCCAAAAGTCACAAAAACTCCATTAAAGTAGAAGAAGAATTTCTTCCTTCCAACTAGCATTGGTGGAGTGTTGATCCGGGTTGGTGGACCAAGTAGAGGAATCGCAATTGAGATTCTTAATCCGGGTTATTCAAGCTTTGTGGAATTCACGCTTCAAAGGTAAATTCCTAACTATTATGTGATCCTTGAATGTATATGCATGAGATCCTGTTTTAAGTGCTTATGAATTTGATTCATGAAATTCCGCTTAGAGTACTTATATAATCCTACAAAGGGTATCGCTTTTAGCCTCTTGCATATAATTTTTGGTCATAATAATTATGTGTTCTTCACTAATTTTAATTGATTAAGGGGAGGAATTGAATTATGGATGTTTTGTTTAATTGGATTAATTAAATTTGATTTAATCTGCCTAATAAACGATTTTATTTTCTATAATTCGACCTAAATTTTTTTTTTTATTCGAATTACTTTTATTTGGCCGAATTTTATGAAAATAAAATCCTGATTTTCGAAATTAAAATTAAATTTTAGATCTCAATTTTTTCGAAAAATTCGAGAGTTAGATTTATATTATTAATCTGTTTTTCATATTTAAATTGTTTATGTATGATAAATTAATTCATGTGAAATGAGTTTTATGTGAATTAGAGGTTAATATATATGAATAATGCTAGAATTAAAATAAAATAGAAATTTTATGTTAATTTCGAATATTCACATCATATAATTAATCTGAATTTTCATATTTAAATTGGTTATGTATGATAAATTAATTCATGTAAAAGGAGTTTTATGTGAATTTAAGGTTAATTGATATGAATAGCCCTAATATTAATTAAAATGGAGATTTAAATTAATTTGCAGAATTAGGCATAAAGGAGTTTATGTTTAATTTTATTTTGATCACTAAATTAATTTACAAGAAGTTGTGATTTAATTTATTTCCCACAAAAAGAAAAAAAAAGAGGGAAGGGGAGCGACCACGCGGTGGGCCGCCACCCGCCGGTGGGGCCACGGTGGTCGCTCCAGTGATCCGTGCGGGCTGCCGGGCTGCGGCAGCAGCGCGTGGGCTTGCTAGCCACGTTTCGTCGTCGCCAGCCAGCTTTAAAAAAATTTTTTTTTTTGGAAAATCATTAAATCAGATTTTCAGTATATTGAGCAGATTTTTAGTTAAATATTTTCATAACTTTATTCTTTAATCTAATTAAAATTAGTAGGAAAGTATAATAGGATAGAATCTTTAGGTGGTTATGAATTACTTAAATGTTTTATCAACTTACCATAATTAAGAATATTTGATATTTTGATTAATGGCAAGTATAATATGTGATATTATGATGTGGCTTTTATATATTTTGATATAATTGCTATGTATGACTAGTATGGCCCAAATTAAGTTAGAAAATACGGTCTGCGCATCGTGATGTATTCTTGTAATTTTAAATACGATCTGCGTATCGTTAAGTATTTTTGTAATTTATTTAATTTAGTTATTATTTAAATTATTTTGATACTTATGTAATCCAAAGACGAAGTCCATCAAGAGAAGGCCCATGGATAAGGTGGATGGAGATCCATGAAGAGTCCAAGAATGAGCCATTGATGATTAGTTCTTAGGATTAGGGGCCATACTAGATCATTTTATTTTCGCATTTTATTATTCTTTAAAATGCTTATAAGTTTATTGTATGTTGGTTGATGATGCGCTAGAGTTCACTAATTCATAACAACATAATAAACTTAGGTCCCGTAAAAATTAAGGTTGCTTTTCCAAACATAAAGTACTTATCAAACCCTTAATTAATAGTAATAGGTCATGCCTCCGCAGGGTGTTATCATTAATTTTGGGAATATAAGGTAAAATTGCGAATTTTACAACTTAGTTTGGTTGTCCTTAACAAAATTATCAAAAGCGTTTTGAATTTTGAAGCAAGAGATAGTTAAGCATGCGATGTTTATCCATCTAAACAAGAGTTATAATTTGTTATAATTAGTAAAAGAGTTTACTTACCTTGATAATGTAACGTTAAAGATAAGGCCTCCGTCTGCTTAGTGTTGCATGTTGATAGGATCTTGTAAAACACTTATTCAAATGGGACATTAAAATTGAATAGGTGATCAACCTAGAAACCTTTGCATGTTTTAGGTTACTTTATAAACATAAAATTGAACTTTGCTTTATTTTTCTGTCTGTAGATACTATGTCTAATAACAACAACAACAACAACTCCGGTTTCAACATTCGTCCTTTTCTGGAAAAGGACAGACTGAATGGTGAAAATTTCCTTAATTGGGAAAGGACCTTAAGACTTGTTTTGAGGTCTGAGGGTCGAGAGGATGTCTTAGAAACTCCACTTCCTGTGATTACTGATGAGTCAACCGAAGCGTACAAACGTCGTGCTAAGCGTGCAAATGATAGGTTCGAGACCGATCACTTGCTTGATGATAGCAACCATGGAGCCGGACCTCCAAAGGAGGTTCGAAACCAAGGATGCTTATACCATCATGCAAGAGCCGCGGGCTATGTTTCAAACACAAGCCCGAGTTGAGCGGTATGAGACTAATAGGGAGATACTTGAATGTCACATGAAGCCGGTCAAGTCAGTTGGCCCCCATGTTTTCGCAATGATGGGTCTTTTCGAAAACATGGAACGACTTGGATTCCCTTATAGGGTTGAGTTGGCTACACGACATTATTCTCCACTCATTACCCGACAGCTTTCAATCGCTTCGAATGACCTACAATATGAATGAAGTCCGAAAAGACTTTGCAAGAGTTGCATGGATTGTTGGTCAATGCCGAAAGGAACATCCCTAAGGTTGAACCAAAGAAAGAGGTTTTGATGGTTCAAAAGGGAAAGGGTTTCAAGAAGAAATGGGCAGAAAGAAGGACAAAGGCAAGCAAGTTGCCACCGTTGCCGAAAACCCAAGCCAACCGCCAAGCCAAAGGTCGCCGCGGAAAGCAAGTGCTTCCATTGTCACAAGATAGGACACCTTGGAAGAGGAACCGCCCGGTATACTTGGAGGAAAAGAAGTCCGGGGCTTCCACTTCAGTATATATGTTATAGAAATCAATTTGACTTCTACTTCTTTATGGGTATTTGATACTCGGTTGTGGTTCTCACATAGTTAATGATGTGCGGGGACTAAAAAGAAGTAGGAAGTCGGCAAAAGGCGAGGTAGAGCTACGCGTTGGAAATGGAGCACGAGTTGCTGCACTTGCCATAGGAAACTATAGTCTACACTTGCCATCCGGGCTTATTTTAGAACTAAATAATTGTTATTTCGTTCCTTCAATAACTAAGAACATAATTTCGTTTTCGCTTTGGATTCCCAAGGGTTCTGCTTTTGAAATAAAGAACAAGTGTTGTTCCATTTCTTACAATAATATGTTCTATGCCAATGCTAAATTGATAAATGGCTTATATGTGCTTGATAAGTCGTTACAAATCTATAACATAGATAGCAAGAAACAAAAATCAAATGATTCCAACCTAACCTACATTTGGCATTGTCGAATGGGTCATATAAACCAAAAGCGTATTCACAAGTTACAAAAGGATGGTATAATTCCATCATTTGATTTTGAATCATTTGATGTATGTGAATCATGCTTAATGGGAAAGATGACAAAATCACCATTTACTTGGAAAAGGTGAAAGGGCCACCGATCTTTTAGGACTCATACATACGTATGTGTGTGGTCCTATGAGCACAAAGGCAAGGGAGGGTTTAACTACTTCATTACATTCACCGATGATTTGAGTAGATATGGATATATATACTTAATGAAACATAAGTCGGAATCTTTTGATAGATTCAAAGAGTTCCAAAATGAAGTACGTAATCAACTTGGTAAGACAATAAAAGCACTGCGATCCGATCGTGGTGGTGAATATTTGAGCCAAGAATTTGATGATCATCTAAAGGGTTGTGGAATTCTTTCACAATTAACTCCACCAGGAACACCACAGTTGAATGGTGTATCTGAAAGGAGGAACCGAACCTTGCTAGATATGGTTCGATCGATGATGAGTCTTGCCGATCTTCCGATTTCTTTTTGGGGATACGCTCTCGAAACTGCTGCACACACACTAAATAGGAGCCCGTCAAAGGCTGTAGAAAAGACTCCATATGAGTTATGGAATGGAAAAACTCCAAACTTGTCTTTTCTTAAAATCTGGGGATGTGAGGTCTATGTAAAGCGGTTACTATCAGACAAGCTTGCACCCAAGTCAGATAAATGTCTCTTTGTGGGATACCCAAAAGAGACAAGGGGTTATTACTTCTATAACCGTCAAGAGAACAAAGTGTTTGTTGCTCGTGATGGTGTCTTTCTTGAAAAGGAATTTGTTTCTAGAAAGACAAGTGGGAGTAAAATAATTCTCGAAGAAATTCGAGATGAGCAACAAATAGACGTGGTTCACACCATGTCAGAGACGGCCCGACAAGACGAAAGTCTAGTTCAGGAGATGATGTATTCAACGCATGTACCTCCTACCATCCCAATTGAATCAAGTGAAGATCTTCAAGGAGTTGAAGAGAACTCTTTTCTTGATGCTCAGGCCCGCGTAGATCTAGTAGAGAAAGAATTCCAAACAAGAGGTTGGTTGATTTCCTGTTGACTGAAAACTCTAAAATTATGATTTTGGAGAATTCAGAGCCTACTACCTACAAACAAGCTTTGACGAGCCCAGACTCTGAAAAATGGCTTGAAGCCATGAAATCCGAGTTAGACTCCATGTCTGAGAATAAAGTTTGGACCCTGGTCGACTTGCCTAGTGGGGTTAACCCTATTGGATGCAAGTGGGTGTTCAAATTGAAAACAGACAAAGATGGGAATGTCTATGTATATAAAGCAAGACCGGGTTGCAAAAGGATTCGACAAATTCATGGTATAGACTATGATGAGACCTTTTCTCCAAAGAGCAATGCTTAAATCAATTCGGATACTTTTAGCGATTCACGCATTTTATGATTATGAAATTTGGCGGATGGATGTCAAAACCGCATTCTTGAATGGGTTCTTGAATGAGGATGTGTACATGACACAACCCGAGGGTTTTGAGGATCCGTAAAATCCTAAAAGGGTTTGCAAGCTTCGAGATCCATTTATGGATCGAAGCATCTCTGAGTCGGAATCTTCGATTTGATGAAGCAATCAAGAAATTTGATTTCATCAAAAGCGAAGAAGAATCTTGTGTCTACAAGAAGTTTAGTGGGAGCAAACTTAGTCTTCTTGGTATTGTATGTAGATGACATACTACTCATGGGAAATGACATACCAATGCTTGAGTCACCAAGGAATGGTTAAAAAGTTGTTTCTCTATGAAGGACCTAGGAGAAGCTTAGTACATACTCGGGAATCAAAATCCATAGAGATAGGTCTCGAAGGATGATTGGACTAAGTCAAGAAACTTATATTGATAAGGTTCTTACAAGGTTCAACATGGAAAACTCGAAGAGAGGTTTCGTTCCCATGTCACATGGCATATCGCTTAGCAAGAGTCGCGTGCCCAACCGAACCCGATGAGTTAAAGCGAATGAGTAGCATTCCTTATGCCTCGGCTATAGGATCTATCATGTATGCCATGATAAGTACTCAACCGAGATGTTGCATATGCCTTGAGCATGTGTAGCGAGTGTTCCAAGGAAATCCAGGAGAAGCACACTCGGATTGCAGCCTAAAAGCATCCTTAAGTACTTGAGAAGAACTAAAGGCATGTTCTTAGTTTATGGGGGACAAAGTGAGTTGGTTGTTGAAGGTTACACGGATGCAAGCTTCCAAACCGACGAGATGATTACCGCTCTCGCCGTGGTATGTCTTTCGTCTAAATGGAGGAGCAAGTGAGCTGGAAGAGCTCAAAGCAAAGCACCGTAGCGCACTCTACGACGTAATCGAATATTTAGCAAAGAGTTGAAGCGGCTAAAGAAGCGCTTTGGATCAAGAAATTCTTGACAGAGCCGGGATATCGTACCTAGTGCTCTGGAAGGGATTGAGTTGTTCGTGATAACAATGGTGCTATTGCAAAGCAAAAGAACCGAGATCACATAACAAATCCAAACATGTAATGAGGAAGTATCACCTCATTAGGGAGATTGTTGACAGGAAGGATGTCAGGATCTGCAAAGTTCACTCGGATGAGAATGTGACTGATCCGCTCACTAAACCACTACCTCAACCCAAGCATGAGTGTCACGCTAGGGCTATAGGCTTGAAGCAAATGTTAGAGTGGCTTTAGATTGTACTAGGTTTAGAGAAACTTGTTACAATGTAAAGACATGGTTTTGCTATTTATGTTTATGAGAATAAATTTTACATTATTTAATTATTGGTTTAGTATTAAATAAAATGTCCAAAATATATCTTGAATTCTATGGTTTTGTCAAATATGTGATTTGATAAATGAAACACCATAAGTGAACATAATTCATAGAATATTAAAAGTTCCTAATCTAAGTCATTAAACTGGACATGAATGACTTGTTAAAGGGATTAGCATATAAGATTGATTGATAACACCGTTTCATGGGCTATAGAAACATAGAGATGTTTAATCAATCATATGGATATGTATAGTTGATACATAGTCGAACTAGACTCGCTTAGAAGTTTTATAACTTCAAAATTATATTAGTAGATTCCTTAAACATGAGTGGAACATTACTTAGCCCAATGATTGGTATAACTTTGATACCGTCAAACGTCATGCCGTAAAAGGGGACTATAAAGGCAGCATTCGGAGTTGTGCTAAAAATTGAGTGGGAGTATTGATTACCATAAGATTGAAAAGGTCCTCCTATACAAGATAGGATAGGTGTCTTGGCCCCTTGAAGAGCGAAAATTGAAAAATGCATGGCCATGCTCAAATGGATCATTCGATGATCATTTGTTTGTCAATTCGAACTCGGATTTCAAGGATTAATTTGAAAACTAGTATTGATGATATGTAAATATGATCATACTATCAAATTAAGACATTAAGAGACTTGAGGAAATTAAACATTGCACACTCGTCTCTGACAAGTGGGAGATTGAAGGATTTATGTCCTCGACTTAAATGCAATTACTAATTATATTATGGATCGTATTATAGAGATAATAAATTCGTTCTATTGGGTCGTCTATACGTCTTGCTAGAGAATGCTATAGAACTTTGGGTTAGGAAATAATAAACCCAAAGCCCAATATAATGGATCCTATTAGGTCACACAAAATACTTGGATCAACAAAAGAAACCTAGAGCCCATAAGGGGCCCTAGGGTGGCCGGCCAAGAGGAAGAGAGAGGAGAATTGATTCTCCTCCTAACCTAATTATATCTATATATTTTTTGGTTAGGCAATAAGGAATGATACTAGATATCTTTCATTATTCTTCTCTCTCTCATATTCTTTCCAAAATTCACAAAAACTCCATTAAAGTAGAAGAAGAATTTCTTCCTTCCAACTAAGACGTTGGTGGAGTGTTGATCCGGGTTGGTGGACCAAGTAGAGGAATCGCACTGAGATTCTTAATCCGGGTTATTCAAGCTTTGTGGAATTCACGCTTCAAAGGTAAATTCCTAACTATTATGTGATCCTTGAATGTATATGCATGAGATCCTGTTTTAAGTGCTTATGAATTTGATTCATAAAATTCCGCTTAGAGTACTTATATAATCCTACAGTATATATTATTCGAACCTGTCCACCAACAGACTCGGTAATAACACAAGCACCAGGAACATCAGTCTCTGTGACGGTGACTCCCCGTCGCGCAGCCGGATCGGATAAACCGATGTGGCTAACAAAACCAGCCCTCTCATTGACCGTAGCAGCTGCCTGCATAGTAGCAGCAGGACCACCCTTCTGGGTCTGCCCGAACACCGCGTTCTCGGCGGTCTGCATCATGGCAGCGTCTCTTGGTGCTACTGACTTTGGCGCCAGCTCTCCTGCTACCGCGAAAACATCGCCGTATTTAACGGGCTGCGCTGGTTGGCCTGGTTGTCGTTGTTGCTGCTGCTCTTGATCTGTTCGTTGTTGTTCTTGTTGCTCATTACCTCTTTGAGGTTGTTGTTGGCTCATTATGCTAAACAAAGTATCACAACTGGTCGTGCACACACAGTGGGTGGTTTGAACTTTTCAACACAGAGAGAGTCTGTATCTTATTTCAACGCTTGCTAGTTTTGGATAATATGGTCGTGCACACACAGTGGGTGGTTTGAACTTTTCATTATTTAGAAGGGTTTGGAAGGTGATGAATATAGAGATTAGAGAGACCTTTGGGTGGAAGTGGTAGATGGTGACACATCACACATTGCATTTCCGGGTTCAATTTGGCAGTAACATAGCTTATGCAGGTGGCGATATAGGTGACACGTGGCCTTCCCCATAATTTTTTGTTTTTGTTTTTTGATTAGGAAAGATAATCTGGTCCGAATACCAACCCCCCGCAGCTACTTAAATCTTATCTTGGCACATCACTCGTAGGCCAGATGGGTACAAGGCTAAATGCCCCTTGAAGCAAATGCCCAACTATTGATGGGATGTGGATTCGAACCTTAGGCAATGCCGTGGAATTCGGGGTGGTTTCCACTGAGCTACCACCTCTCCCTCAATGGCCTTCGTCATAGTGTTAGAAGAAATATTCTTTTTAGAAGTGATTAATATTTGAGAAAGTTAATACAAATAATCCTAAGTTTTTTAAGCTATGTTTTGCAATTATTTTTTTGGAACGGTTTATTTTAATTTTCTTAGTTAAAAAGGTGGTTATAGTGAAATACCTAGAAATAGGTGCTACTTCTCATACGTTTTTACACATTTTATATTTGCTCATTTACAGTTTGCTCATTTACGTACAAATATGCAAAAATGTGCTTCGTAGCACATAATTATAGGTGTTTACGGGAGCACCTAAAAATTTGTAGGTGGATGATTAGAGGGGACGGGTAGAGGCCTGGCTAGTTGGCCCTCTCTTTATCTTGAATTAAATCTTAATCAAATTAGCCTTAGACAGGCCCGACCCTGGGGGGTTGTTTTGAGGGGCAACCGTCCAAGGCCCATCAATATAAGGGGTCCAGTTTTGACAAAGCTTTTAATAAAGGGAAGCAACAACAACCATAATCAACAAAATGAAGTTTGGCTTGGTTGCATTACACTTGCTAGTGTAAAGGACACGGGTTCAAAATCCATAAGCATAGAAAGTTTGCTTTTATATTTTTTTGGCAATGGTTTGCTTTTCTATATTACTTCATTTTAGAATTTTTTATATCTACATTTTTTCTTTTTATACCCTCTATCCCACCATACTTTTTACACTTTTTATTTTTATTAGTCGTACATTACCCTTTGCAATTTTACTTTTAGATACAATTCATTGTTATTTTTTTTTTCTCAACAAACATGACCCACCACTCTCTCTCCAACTAAAATAACCATCTTGCTAACTCGTGTCATATCTACCTTTATCTTTAATAAAATAACAATTGATACTAATCTTCTAAAGTTATTAGACGAAGGAAGTAATTCATTTTAAAAGTTTCCGTTATTTATTTTAACATATTGCCAAATTTGACTTTAATACTATTAAGATATATACATGACTTTCATTATCTATTTTGACGTGTGCTTAAGAATTATTTTGCCGTGTAAGTGTCAGAGGTAGTACTAATTAGTGGCGATAATTTTAGCTCTACCACCATATATAAGAGGCCCTGAGATTTAGTTTCGCCCCGGGCCTATGCCTTAGAGCAATGAGATATGTTGGCAGAGATGGTTAATGTCTTAAGACAGTGTTATGTTGTTTGAAGGTGGATCCAGCACGGGCTCATATCTATTTTCTTTTTTGGATTCCTTTAAACAAGTTGAGGTGAATTGCCGCCTCTCGATTTGACGCTCGGTATCATAACTGATTGATGGATTAATCTAACAGCTCGTATTGCGTGTGGCTGGCCACACCTATAGATATAGGTGTGGCCGCGTGCGCGTGTATGTCGACCATCCCCCTCTTTTTTAAAGGGTCATATCTCACTCGTTTCCCATCGAAATCGAGCGTTTATCCAAGCGTTGGAAAATATTGAGCCAAATTTTCATCTCCAACTTGAATTTTCCAAATATATTGAGTGTGCTGTGAGATTGGGCCTTTTGAAGTTTTCCCTTGCGCACACACATTTATGAACAAATGGAGTTACTCTTATGAGCAAATGAAGTTACTTGTATGAGTATGTGGTTACTCTTAACAATAAAAGGGTGTCACTCCTATAAATAAATGTGGTTACTTTTATAATAAAAGGGAATACTAATCAGTTTACTCTTATGAATGAATGAGGTTACTCGTATGAAGAAATGAGGTTACTTTTGCGAATAATTTGGGTTACTCGTATGATTAGATAAGGTTTGTCGTATAATTAAATGAGGTTACTCATGTGAAAGAATGAGGTTACTCGTATGAATAAATGAGGTTACTTTTGTGAATAATTGGGGTTACTCATATGGTTAAATAGGGTTGTCATATAATTAAGTGAAGTTACTTGTATGAAGAAATGTGGTTACTTTTGTGAACAATTGGGGTTATTCATATGATTAAGTGAGATTGCTCGTATGAATAAATGGGGTTAGTCGTATGAATAAATGGGGTTACTTTTGTGAACAGTTGAGCTTACTCGTATGATGAAATAGCATCACCGTATGATTAAATGAGGTTACTCTTATGAACAAATGAGGTTACTCGTATAAATAAATGAGGTTACTCGTATTGATAAATGAGGGTTGTTTTGTGAACAATTGGAGTTACTCGTATGAATATATTAGGTTACTCGTATTGATAAATGGGGGTTTCTTTTGTAAACATCTGGGGTTACTCGTATGAATAAATGAGGTCATTGATATGAATAAATGAGGTTACTCATAAGATTAAACTAAATTACTCATATGATTAAAATAGGTTACTCATAGGATTAAACAAAGCTATTCCAAAAACTAAATGAGGTTAATGTAAAAAATAATTAGGGTTACTCATATAATATTTTAAGGTTACGCGTAACAATAGAAAGGGTAACTCTTATAAACAAAATGGAGTTACTCATATGATTATACGGGGTTACTGGTATGAATAAATGGGATTACTCCTTATGAACGAATGAGGTTACTCGTATTAATAAATATGAGTTACATGTGTGAACAATTGGGGATACTGATATGAATAAATGAGATTACTCTTATGAACAAATGAGGTTACTCGTATGCATAAATGTGGGTTAATTACTTTTGTAAACAATTGGGGTTACTCATATGATTAATTAAAGTCATCATATTACTAAATGAGGTTACTGTTATGAAAAAATGAGGTTACTAGTATGAAGAAACTGAGTTACTTTTGTTAACAATTGGGGTTACTCGTATGATTATATAGGGTCGTCGTATGATTAATTGAGGTTACTCTTATGAATGAATGAGGTTACTCATATGAATACATGAGGTTACATTTATGAACAATTGGGGTCACTCGTATTAATAAATAGGGGGTTACTTGTGTTAACAATTGTGGTTACTAATATGAATAAATGAGGTTAGCAGTATGATTAAATGAGGTTACTCATAAGATTAAAGTAGGTTACTCATATGATTAAAATATGTTACTCATAGGATTTTACAATGTTACTCCAAAAACTAAACGTGGTTGCTGCAAAAAAATAAATGGTGTTACTCTTATATTTTAGGGTTACGCATAATAATAGAAGGGGTTACTCTTATAAACAAAATGGGGTTACTTATGTAAACAAAATGAGGTTACTCATATGATCAAATGGGGTTACTCATAGGATTAAACTAGGTTACTCATATAATTAAAAGAGGTTACTCATAGGATTAAATAAGGTTACTCCAAAAACTAATCGAGGTTATTCCAAAAAATAAATGGGTTTATCATATTATATTTTAATTAGATAAAAAAATGTAGAGAACTAAATTGCCCAAAGCTTCCAAATCAAGTGTATTTTTAACCACCAAAATAAAATGTGCCCTGACATTTAAGAACAATGACTATTAAATGAAGAGAAACCTATTATGGACTTTTTTAGAACAAATTCGAAGATCCCTTTTAGACAGAGCTAGGATTTGTTAAACTCCATTCTAAATTTCTACTCAGCAGTGAGGAAGCTAGAATAAATTTCTACTCAGCAATGACCATCGCTAAGGTTTTCGACGCAGTTCCCATTGTTGTTGGAGTTGGAGAGAGAAAAAGATGGAGGAGGAAGCGACTACAAGTTGTTGGCCCCTCCAGTGTCAGTGGTATTGCGACATTAGGGATTGGTTTGGGGTAAGAAGTCGATTAGGGTTTTTTTTTAACGCGTGGGCTTTATGTATGGGCCGGTTACACCTATAGATATAGGTGTGCCCGACCACATATAAGAATTTGTGTTAATCTAATAGATTTAGGCCCTATTTTGCAAATAGAGTTTAGAGTTTAGCTATTAGAGTTTATAATAAGAGTTTAGAGTTTTATCTTTTTGTTTAGCAGATTTGATCAGCAGATTTGACTAACTTTTCACATAAATGTGTTTGGTAAAACTTAGCTGATTGCTAAAAGCTGATTACCCTTTGTTTGTATAAAATGACATTAATGGAAATATTAATTGATATGTTGGTATTATAATTATGGGCAGAAAAATTATCTACACATTCTCTCACCTAATAGTCTAAAGAAAAAGCTCTAAAGAGGAGCTTTTTCATTTTGAAAGTTTTCAACCCAACACTCTCTTTACCAAACACCCCCATAGAGTTTTTGACGTGGTCCATAACTCTCTTTTTTGCCCCAAAACTCTAATTGCCAAACACCCCTAGATAGAGGATCAAATCTATAATAATAATAATAATAATAATAATAATAATAATAATAATAATAATAATAATAATAATAATAATAATAATAATAATAATAATAATAATAATAATAATAATAATAATAATAATAATAATAATAATAATAATAATAATAATAATAATAATAATAATAATAATAATAATAATAATAGTAATAATAATAATAATAATAATAATAATAATAATAATAAGAGTAATAATAATAATAATAGTAATAATAATAATAAAAAAAAAAACAAAATAATAATAATAATAATAATAATAATGTGTGTGGTCCTTTTTACTAAAAATTACAATTTTTGTGAACTTCATCGATAATTTGGTACTAGTCCTTTGTTTTTCTTAAAAAAATTTTTTTGCTCAATATTATTTCAACTATATATACACCTTCAAGTCCATAAAGATATACCCATTACTATTTATGTGATTAAAATTTCAATACTTTAAAGTTATGCGATAATATTTTTCAAGCAAGCAAAATTATATCATTGAATATTATTCGCTTTATGTTTCATGTGTGTTTTCACTAATTTCATAATTTTTCAATGTGACAAATAGAAGACATGAGTAGTAAAAAAAATATATGTAAGGAAGTTATAAGAAAAAACAAAGGGATATTATCTCATATGATCTC
Organism: Beta corolliflora; assembly: GCA_947648045.1. NCBI lineage: Eukaryota > Viridiplantae > Streptophyta > Magnoliopsida > Caryophyllales > Amaranthaceae > Beta > Beta corolliflora. Next base: position 142,357 of record CANSZD010000921.1, on the reverse strand, counting down.
GACATATAGGTCATTTTCCCAAATAAACACTAGTGGAAAAACCTTAAATGTAACAAAAGAACTGATCCGGTATTTATTTAACCGGATCAGTTAATGTCAACTGATCCGGTTGGTCAAAGTAACTGGATCAGTTAATTCGAATTTTATGGGCGCAAATTTTGGATACATTTACTGATCCGGTCCATTAGCAAACCGGAACAGTAAATAGGCCCAAATAAATGTTGCCCTAATTTACACTAAGTAATAACAAGCGGTCCACTCCAACTATATATTTAAACGCTCACTAGTACTCTCACCCTAATCCCCTTCTCAGTTCTCAGTTTCTCACTCAGCCGTTATCTCTCTATCACCCTCTATCACACCCTCACTTCGAAACCCCAAAATCAATCTTACACCCCCATTTTTTTCACCCTCCTCTCTCCTGTCTCCTTTCTCCTCTCTCATAGCCGGCGATTTCCGAAGGAAGAGAAGAGGTGAATGTTGCGCATTGTTATTTCACTAGGAACAATACAAGAGGGGGGTGAATTGTATTTGTAGAAATAAACGTAACTTTTCGCGGAATTGTAAGACTTAAACAAAGAAATAAGCTAAAGGAACACAATGGATTTTTACGAGGAAAAAACTTCTTGGGCTCAACAAGAAGAAACAACCTCGACCACTAGGGATTTTAAACTCAACACTTTCACTAATTAGGCCAAACAACTTTGTTACAACCTAATTCTACTCACGGGCCACACCTTGAGTTCCTAATCTCAAGTTCCTGAACAACTGTTTCCTTAACAGCTGTTTCTCTCAACTTCACTTGAAGTTTTCTCACTTTAACTCGCTTTACCTTTAAGCTTCTCTCTTACAGAACTTCACTCAAAGTCCCCTTACCCCAAAACGAAAATTACAATGCTCAATAATAGCTTAGCGGAATAGAGTAAGAAGACAAAGAACAAATGGCTTTTATGAGAGAATGAAGGCACTGACACTTTACTTAGTTAAACTCACTAATTCACATGGTCAGTCACAAATTGGAACTTAATTAGACATTAGTATTTATAGCAGTGGTACCTTAGAACGTGGGATAAAATCATGTGTTAGTGGTAAAAATATTTTCCCATGATTTTCCTCAACTAGAGGAGCACGTTCCTTTTTAGTACCCATGATATCCATGATCTAATACAAACGTGGGATATGGAAATGTTAATGCTTCCTTAATTTTAGTAACCACTCAAGTAGTAAATCAAAAATCTGATTTAATTAAAAAGTATTTCAATTAATAAAACCGAAATAAAATTCTTTTACCAAAATATTATCTTTAAAAATAATTTCCTAAAAAACCGAAAAGGATATTTTTTATCTTATAAATTAAACTCTTTTCCGTAAAAAGATTTTTCTTAAAATCAGATTTTTACTTAAATAAAACGGTTTCCTAGAATCTAGGCATAAATCACTCAAGCGACATTATTAACCGTTCTACTGCTTCATCCTATGTCTAAGTTCCTCTTAATAATTAGTTCCTTTAACTTAATATGACAGTGTCAGCTCATCTGTTTCTTACAAAGGAACAAACACTCATTCCCATTTTAAATTGCCACAGTTCCTTACCATTCTTACTCGATCCTTTACATTGGAATTAGAAATAAAAAGCCTCGCTTTGTTCTTCTTGCTCCAACGGTTCTCCAGTACCAAATCTTTGAGCATCTTCACTTAGTCTTCAAAATGCAAACTTGATTTCTTCTTTGACTTAGTTTTCTCTTTCATCCTTTCATTGATGCCTTGTAAAATACATTCACTTAACAACTTGCTAGTTCAATACTTAGTTTGTATATTTGTTGCTTTGTCATCATCAAAACTAGGGTTCAACACGCATGAAGAGTGTAAGAAGCTTCATGCTGTAATTAACGCTGAGTTTGATGAGATTTGAACTCGTGATTTGAGTGTTCATGTTGTTCCTGTCGCTGCTGGTTAGTTTGCTTGGCGAGATTTCCGACAATGAATGAAGAATCAAGTAAATTTCCGATAAACGAAGATTCGCGAGATTTCTCGAGATCTTGCAATGGAAATTTGTTGTAATAATTACAAAATAACCAGCAAAATAACTTGTAAATGAACGATTTCCTATTCGATTTTCCTAATCAAATGATAATATAAATTTCCTATTCGTTTCTGTAATTAACTTGTAATGTTCGTATATTGTTGGGTTTGTTGTAATAACAATTTCAGAGATATTGTTGCTTTTGTATACTGAATGGCAATTGCGCGATTTTTTTTTTCATTACCAAGAAGTAATTGATCCGGTTTTTTGTGGAAACCGGATCAGTAAGTTTTCAACTGATCCGATTTTGAACCGGATTAGTAAAATTTTTCTAACAGTTGCGCCTCTACCCGATCCGGACCAAAAATCGGATCTGTAAGCCCGATTTTGACCGGATCGGATGGGATTTTTTCCACTAGTGAAACCTGGCATTTACACCCCTATCACGGATAATCCCGAACTTGTATTTTGTCATTGAACTTGACGGAATACTGGATGACGTTAACTATTGACCTAATTAAAAACCTATTTTTGTTAAAAAAAAAAATTATGTTCTTCATACCCTCTCTCTTGCTATTCATCCACTGTTTTTATGTCTTCATCCGTAATGTAAAAAGAACAAAAAAATAAATGAAAATTTGTCATGATTTTACAAGTGAATCTGGGTACAGTAAGATTGACCATTAATGTAACACTAATTACAGAAGATAAAATCACCACCAGTTGAATCAGAAAAAGACTGTGAAAAACAACCATCACTACAGACAACAATTTGATGTCGCCGGAGCGCAAGCCCACAACAGTGAAACATGTAGAACGAACTCAATTCGAAATTCGAACCCTAATTACAAAAGAAGCAAGAAATTAGAACCTTCGCCGCCACCACCAGTACAACCGCCACTCCACCTCTAGGCGATATCTACTCATTTCAAGCTCTGAAATCACCTAATTTTATCTCTCTTCTCTTCTCGCCACCACCATCACCACCGCCACTCCCTCCCTTTCTCTCCTTTGTGATGCAAGATACGTGTATGTATTGCTTCACCAACTATCTTTATTTGCTTTATTAGAATTGTTGCATTGCTTTACTTTACTCTTAAAGTAGAGGTTTTACATGTGACCAAAAATATGTCATTTTTATTTTGTTAGTTAAGTTAGTTGAGTTGTTTAAACTTAATAAATCCGAAAACACTTAATGAAATTTCGGTGCATTAAAAGGTTTTGTCATGGTTGTATTTTAGGAAAGTCTAGTGTTCCTTGAGTTGTAAGGCGTGCAAGGGAATGCCCTAGCTGCTGCTGTGTGGTTTTTTTATTTAAGGAAAGTGTTGCTTCTCTTTCCTTAAAGCTTTTGTTTCCTTAAATTAAAGCTAGATTCTAGGCTTAAGTTTAGGGGAAACTTTCCTAAATTACTACTAGTTGGCGTGTGGTGTAATGTCTTGGAGGGCAAGGATTTCTTGCTTCTCTTAGCCTTATAAATAGGCGCCCAAACATAATAAAGAAAAAGAGATTTGAGTGATTTTGAGAAAAAGAATTCGAGTGCTTGTTGCATTGAATATTTGGTCGTCGTACCAAGAACATACAAATCGTGGTTTGTGTGCATCTCCTAATCGAGGTTGGTGAGAGATCCTCTAGTTCTCGAGGGAACAAGAGCCTATCTTTGTTTGTTTTACTCCTTATTTCTTAATTTTCAATCATAAAACACCATAAAAACGTCACTTAGATTCTAGGGTATACATTGTGAATTTTCGGACTTCAAATTCATATCAGTTTGGTATCAGAGCAGCAAGGTTGTAGAAGAGCGTGAGGGCGCGTGAGAAGGCGGATTGTTGTGCAATTTTGTGTGGACAAACTAGACATCTTGAAATTTGTTGTGTAGAAATTTCAGCTTATTCCCATCAGTAACAAAGTCACAGTATCTAGAAACATTTGCATAAACTTTCTGGCAGATTCCATCAGCTCTAAGGTAAACTTTAGGAAACTCGTTCTCCTAGCATATAACGAATTTTTTTGAGTTTCTTGGCTTAAAATTGGACTAATTTTTGTCTAGTTTAAGGCTGAAAAGTTTCATAATTTTTGAAGAAATTTTGCTATTTAGTCGAACAAGTTTTTTGATAATTGGGCAAAACCGAACTAATCTGGACCAGTTTTTGATGAATTGAAACTGCAAACAATTGGTTGGGTATTTGTTGATGAATTTTTGGTCGAGTGTTCCGGACACATAGGGATATCTTGTGTTAAAATTTCATGAAATTTCGATGTGTTTGACTTAGGTTTTAAATCTCGAACTTTAAGTGAAATTTCTGGGCAGTTTACTGGAAATATTGCAGTTGGTTGTTGTTGTTTGGTTCGTATGGATATATTTGATTTACCCTATGATGAGCTTCGTGAGAGGTTATACATACAACCCTTGGGTCATTCTAAAATTGTAAAAGCACTCCGTGAGGGATTAGGGAATGCTTTACATGATCTTTTTGCTGAAATTATTAAACCTGTCGAATATTCTCCATGCCATACATTGGAAGCAAGTGCTACACAACCTTCTCATGTTGAAGTTGAAGAAAAGATTGAAACTTTTTCTTGTTCTAAGGATAAAGATTTGATCTTTGAAGTTTCTCATGTTGAATATGAATTCAAAACTGGATCTTTGGCTTGTACAACCATCAAATTTCCAATCTTTGTTATTCCATGTGCGAAGAAAGCTACAAAAGAGCGTTGGGTACAACAATATGCAGCATCTTCTACTGATTTTTGTCATGATCATACACATCCACAAACCTCATGGATTCCACTTATATTTCTCATCCGTGTACTTGTTCTTATGGTTCATGGTTATCGTACGTGGATGATTGCTTGGTTACATCAAAACTTGAGACAAGTTTTTTTTTTCAAGAAGGGGAGAATGATGCAAGATACGTGCATGTATTGCTTCACCAACTATCTTTATTTGCTTTATTAGAATTGTTGCATTGGTTTACTTTACTCTTAAAGTAGAGGTTTTACATGTGACCAAAAATATGTCATTTTTATTTTGTTAGTTAAGTTAGTTGAGTTGTTTAAACTTAATAAATCCGAAAACACTTAATGAAATTTCGGTGCATTAGAAGGTTTTGTCATGGTTGTATTTTAGGAAAGTCTAGTGTTCCTTGAGTTGTAAGGCGTGCAAGGGAATGCCCTAGCTGCTGCTGTGTGGTTTTTTTATTTAAGGAAAGTGTTGCTTCTCTTTCCTTAAAGCTTTTGTTTCCTTAAATTAAAGCTAGATTCTAGGCTTAAGTTTAGGGAAACTTTCCTAAATTATTACTAGTTGGCGTGTGGTGTAATGTCTTGGAGGGCAAGGATTTCTTGCTTCTCTTAGCCTTATAAATAGGCGCCCAAACATAATAAAGAAAAAGAGATTTGAGTGATTTTGAGAAAAAGAATTCGAGTGCTTGTTGCATTGAATATTTGGTCGTCGTACCAAGAACATACAAATCGTGGTTTGTGTGCATCTCCTAATCGAGGTTGGTGAGAGATCCTCTAGTTCTCGAGGGAACAAGAGCCTATCTTTGTTTGTTTTACTCCTTATTTCTTAATTTTCAATCATAAAACACCATAAAAACGTCACTTAGATTCTAGGGTATACATTGTGAATTTTCGGACTGCAAATTCATATTAGTTTGGTATCAGAGCAGCAAGGTTGTAGAAGAGCGTGAGGGCGCGTGAGAAGGCGGATTGTTGTGCAATTTTGTGTGGACAAACTAGACATCTTGAAATTTGTTGTGTAGAAATTTCAGCTTATTCCCATCAGTAACAAAGTCACAGTAACTAGAAACATTTGCATAAACTTTCTGGCAGATTCCATCAGCTCTAAGGTAGACTTTAGGAAACTCGTTCTCCTAGCATATAACGAATTTTTGAGAGTTTCTTGGCTTAAAATTGGACTAATTTTTGTCTAGTTTAAGACTGAAAAGTTTCATAATTTTTGAAGAAATTTTGCTATTTAGTCGAACAAGTTTTTGATAATTGGGCAAAACCGAACTAATCTGGACCAGTTTTTGATGAATTGAAACTGCAAACAATTGGTTGGGTATTTGTTGATGAATTTTTGGTCGAGTGTTCCGGACACATAGGGATATCTTGTGTTAAAATTTCATGAAATTTCGATGTGTTTTACTTAGGTTTTAAATCTCGAACTTTAAGTGAAATTTCTGGGCAGTTTTCTGTAAATATTGCAGTTGGTTGTTGTTGTTTGGTTCGTATGGATATATTTGATTTACCCTATGATGAGCTTCGTGAGAGGTTATACATACAACCCTTGGGTCATTCTAAAATTGTAAAAGCACTCCGTGAGGGATTAGGGAATGCTTTACATGATCTTTTTGCTGAAATTATTAAACCTGTCGAATATTCTCCATGCCATACATTGGAAGCAAGTGCTACACAACCTTCTCATGTTGAAGTTGAAGAAAAGATTGAAACTTTTTCTTGTTCTAAGGATAAAGATTTGATCTTTGAAGTTTCTCATGTTGAATATGAATTCAAAACTGGATCTTTGGCTTGTACAACCATCAAATTTCCAATCTTTGTTATTCCATGTGCGAAGAAAGCTACAAAAGAGCGTTGGGTACAACAATATGCAGCATCTTCTACTGATTTTTGTCATGATCATACACATCCACAAACCTCATGGATTCCACTTATATTTCTCATCCGTGTACTTGTTCTTATGGTTCATGGTTATCGTACGTGGATGATTGCTTGGTTACATCAAAACTTGAGACAAGTTTTTTTTTTCAAGAGGGGGGAGAATGATGCAAGATACGTGCATGTATTGCTTCACCAACTATCTTTATTTGCTTTATTAGAATTGTTGCATTGGTTTACTTTACTCTTAAAGTAGAGGTTTTACATGTGACCAAAAATATGTCATTTTTATTTTGTTAGTTAAGTTAGTTGAGTTGTTTAAACTTAATAAATCCGAAAACACTTAATGAAATTTCGGTGCATTAGAAGGTTTTGTCATGGTTGTATTTTAGGAAAGTCTAGTGTTCCTTGAGTTGTAAGGCGTGCAAGGGAATGCCCTAGCTGCTGCTGTGTGGTTTTTTTATTTAAGGAAAGTGTTGCTTCTCTTTCCTTAAAGCTTTTGTTTCCTTAAATTAAAGCTAGATTCTAGGCTTAAGTTTAGGGGAAACTTTCCTAAATTATTACTAGTTGGCGTGTGGTGTAATGTCTTGGAGGGCAAGGATTTCTTGCTTCTCTTAGCCTTATAAATAGGCGCCCAAACATAATAAAGAAAAAGAGATTTGAGTGATTTTGAGAAAAAGAATTCGAGTGCTTGTTGCATTGAATATTTGGTCGTCGTACCAAGAACATACAAATCGTGGTTTGTGTGCATCTCCTAATCGAGGTTGGTGAGAGATCCTCTAGTTCTCGAGGGAACAAGAGCCTATCTTTGTTTGTTTTACTCCTTATTTCTTAATTTTCAATCATAAAACACCATAAAAACGTCACTTAGATTCTAGGGTATACATTGTGAATTTTCGGACTTCAAATTCATATCAGTTTGGTATCAGAGCAGCAAGGTTGTAGAAGAGCGTGAGGGCGCGTGAAAAGGCGGATTGTTGTGCAATTTTGGGTGGACAAACTAGACATCTTGAAATTTGTTGTGTAGAAATTTCAGCTTATTCCCATCAGTAACAAAGTCACAGTAACTAGAAACATTTGCATAAACTTTCTGGCAGATTCCATCAGCTCTAAGGTAGACTTTAGGAAACTCGTTCTCCTAGCATATAACGAATTTTTGAGAGTTTCTTGGCTTAAAATTGGACTAATTTTTGTCTAGTTTAAGACTGAAAAGTTTCATAATTTTTGAAGAAATTTTGCTATTTAGTCGAACAAGTTTTTGGTAATTGGGCAAAAACGAACTAATCTGGACCAGTTTTTGATGAATTGAAACTGCAAACAATTGGTTGGGTATTTGTTGATGAATTTTTGGTCGAGTGTTCCGGACACATAGGGATATCTTGTGTTAAAATTTCATGAAATTTCGATGTGTTTTACTTAGGTTTTAAATCTCGAACTTTAAGTGAAATTTCTGGGCAGTTTACTGTAAATATTGCAGTTGGTTGTTGTTGTTTGGTTCGTATGGATATATTTGATTTACCCTATGATGAGCTTCGTGAGAGGTTATACATACAACCCTTGGGTCATTCTAAAATTATAAAAGCACTCCGTGAGGGATTAGGGAATGCTTTACATGATCTTTTTGCTGAAATTATTAAACCTGTCGAATATTCTCCATGCCATACATTGGAAGCAAGTGCTACACAACCTTCTCATGTTGAAGTTGAAGAAAAGATTGAAACTTTTTCTTGTTCTAAGGATAAAGATTTGATCTTTGAAGTTTCTCATGTTGAATATGAATTCAAAACTGGATCTTTGGCTTGTACAACCATCAAATTTCCGATCTTTGTTATTCCATGTGCGAAGAAAGCTACAAAAGAGCGTTGGGTACAACAATATGCAGCATCTTCTACTGATTTTTGTCATGATCATACACATCCACAAACCTCATGGATTCCACTTATATTTCTCATCCGTGTACTTGTTCTTATGGTTCATGGTTATCGTACGTGGATGATTGCTTGGTTACATCAAAACTTGAGACAAGTTTTTTTTTTCAAGAGGGGGAGAATGATGCAAGATACGTGCATGTATTGCTTCACCAACTATCTTTATTTGCTTTATTAGAATTGTTGCATTGCTTTACTTTACTCTTAAAGTAGAGGTTTTACATGTGACCAAAAATGTGTCATTTTTATTTTGTTAGTTAAGTTAGTTGAGTTGTTTAAACTTAATAAATCCGAAAACACTTAATAAAATTTCGGTGCATTAGAAGGTTTTGTCATGGTTGTATTTTAGGAAAGTCTAGTGTTCCTTGAGTTGTAAGGCGTGCAAGGGAATGCCCTAGCTGCTGCTGTGTGGTTTTTTTATTTAAGGAAAGTGTTGCTTCTCTTTCCTTAAAGCTTTTGTTTCCTTAAATTAAAGCTAGATTCTAGGCTTAAGTTTAGGGGAAACTTTCCTAAATTACTACTAGTTGGCGTGTGGTGTAATGTCTTGGAGGGCAAGGATTTATTGCTTCTCTTAGCCTTATAAATAGGCGCCCAAACATAATAAAGAAAAAGAGATTTGAGTGATTTTGAGAAAAAGAATTCGAGTGCTTGTTGCATTGAATATTTGGTCGTCGTACCAAGAACATACAAATCGTGGTTTGTGTGCATCTCCTAATCGAGGTTGGTGAGAGATCCTCTAGTTCTCGAGGGAACAAGAGCCTATCTTTGTTTGTTTTACTCCTTATTTCTTAATTTTCAATCATAAAACACCATAAAAACGTCACTTAGATTCTAGGGTATACATTGTGAATTTTCGGACTTCAAATTCATATCAGTTTGGTATCAGAGCAGCAAGGTTGTAGAAGAGCGTGAGGGCGCGTGAGAAGGCGGATTGTTGTGCAATTTTGTGTGGACAAACTAGACATCTTGAAATTTGTTGTGTAGAAATTTCAGCTTATTCCCATCAGTAACAAAGTCACAGTAACTAGAAACATTTGCATAAACTTTCTGGCAGATTCCATCAGTTCTAAGGTAAACTTTAGGAAACTCGTTCTCCTAGCATATAACGAATTTTTGAGAGTTTCTTGGCTTAAAATTGGACTAATTTTTGTCTAGTTTAAGACTGAAAAGTTTCATAATTTTTGAAGAAATTTTGCTATTTAGTCGAACAAGTTTTTGATAATTGGGCAAAACCGAACTAATCTGGACCAGTTTTTGATGAATTGAAACTGCAAACAATTGGTTGGGTATTTGTTGATGAATTTTTGGTCGAGTGTTCCGGACACATAGGGATATCTTGTGTTAAAATTTCATGAAATTTCGATGTGTTTTACTTAGGTTTTAAATCTCGAACTTTAAGTGAAATTTCTGGGCAGTTTACTGTAAATATTGCAGTTGGTTGTTGTTGTTTGGTTCGTATGGATATATTTGATTTACCCTATGATGAGCTTCGTGAGAGGTTATACATACAACCCTTGGGTCATTCTAAAATTGTAAAAGCACTCCGTGAGGGATTAGGGAATGCTTTACATGATCTTTTTGCTGAAATTATTAAACCTGTCGAATATTCTCCATGCCATACATTGGAAGCAAGTGCTACACAACCTTCTCATGTTGAAGTTGAAGAAAAGATTGAAACTTTTTCTTGTTCTAAGGATAAAGATTTGATCTTTGAAGTTTCTCATGTTGAATATGAATTCAAAACTGGATCTTTGGCTTGTACAACCATCAAATTTCCAATCTTTGTTATTCCATGTGCGAAGAAAGCTACAAAAGAGCGTTGGGTACAACAATATGCAGCATCTTCTACTGATTTTTGTCATGATCATACACATCCACAAACCTCATGGATTCCACTTCTATTTCTCATCCGTGTACTTGTTCTTATGGTTCATGGTTATCGTACGTGGATGATTGCTTGGTTACATCAAAACTTGAGACAAGTTTTTTTTTTTTCAAGAGGGGGAGAATGATGCAAGATACGTGCATGGATTGCTTCACCAACTATCTTTATTTGCTTTATTAGAATTGTTGCATTGCTTTACTTTACTCTTAAAGTAGAGGTTTTACATGTGACCAAAAATATGTCATTTTTATTTTGTTAGTTAAGTTAGTTGAGTTGTTTAAACTTAATAAATCCGAAAACACTTAATGAAATTTCGGTGCATTAGAAGGTTTTGTCATGGTTGTATTTTAGGAAAGTCTAGTGTTCCTTGAGTTGTAAGGCGTGCAAGGGAATGCCCTAGCTGCTGCTGTGTGGTTTTTTTATTTAAGGAAAGTGTTGCTTCTCTTTCCTTAAAGCTTTTGTTTCCTTAAATTAAAGCTAGATTCTAGGCTTAAGTTTAGGGGAAACTTTCCTAAATTACTACTAGTTGGCGTGTGGTGTAATGTCTTGGAGGGCAAGGATTTCTTGCTTCTCTTAGCCTTATAAATAGGCGCCCAAACATAATAAAGAAAAAGAGATTTGAGTGATTTTGAGAAAAAGAATTCGAGTGCTTGTTGCATTGAATATTTGGTCGTCGTACCAAGAACATACAAATCGTGGTTTGTGTGCATCTCCTAATCGAGGTTGGTGAGAGATCCTCTAGTTCTCGAGGGAACAAGAGCCTATCTTTGTTTGTTTTACTCCTTATTTCTTAATTTTCAATCATAAAACACCATAAAAACGTCACTTAGATTCTAGGGTATACATTGTGAATTTTCGGACTTCAAATTCATATCAGTTTGGTATCAGAGCAGCAAGGTTGTAGAAGAGCGTGAGGACGCGTGAAAAGGCGGATTGTTGTGAAATTTTGGGTGGACAAACTAGACATCTTGAAATTTGTTGTGTAGAAATTTCAGCTTATTCCCATCAGTAACAAAGTCACAGTAACTAGAAACATTTGCATAAACTTTCTGGCAGATTCCATCAGCTCTAAGGTAAACTTTAGGAAACTCGTTCTCCTAGCATATAACGAATTTTTGAGAGTTTCTTGGCTTAAAATTGGACTAATTTTTGTCTAGTTTAAGACTGAAAAGTTTAATAATTTTTGAAGAAATTTTGCTATTTAGTCGAACAAGTTTTTGATAATTGGGCAAAACCGAACTAATCTGGACCAGTTTTTGATGAATTGAAACTGCAAACAATTGGTTGGGTATTTGTTGATGAATTTTTGGTCGAGTGTTCCGGACACATAGGGATATCTTATGTTAAAATTTCATGAAATTTCGATGTGTTTTACTTAGGTTTTAAATCTCGAACTTTAAGTGAAATTTCTGGGCAGTTTACTGTAAATATTGCAGTTGGTTGTTGTTGTTTGGTTCGTATGGATATATTTGATTTACCCTATGATGAGCTTCGTGAGAGGTTATACATACAACCCTTGGCTCATTCTAAAATTGTAAAAGCACTCCGTGAGGGATTAGGGAATGCTTTACATGATCTTTTTGCTGAAATTATTAAACCTGTCGAATATTCTCCATGCCATACATTGGAAGCAAGTGCTACACAACCTTCTCATGTTGAAGTTGAAGAAAAGATTGAAACTTTTTCTTGTTCTAAGGATAAAGATTTGATCTTTGAAGTTTCTCATGTTGAATATGAATTCAAAACTGGATCTTTGGCTTGTACAACCATCAAATTTCCAATCTTTGTTATTCCATGTGCGAAGAAAGCTACAAAAGAGCGTTGGGTACAACAATATGCAGCATCTTCTACTGATTTTTGTCATGATCATACACATCCACAAACCTCATGGATTCCACTTCTATTTCTCATCCGTGTACTTGTTCTTATGGTTCATGGTTATCGTACGTGGATGATTGCTTGGTTACATCAAAACTTGAGACAAGTTTTTTTTTTCAAGAGGGGGAGAATGATGCAAGATACGTGCATGGATTGCTTCACCAACTATCTTTATTTTCTTTATTAGAATTGTTACATTGTTTTACTTTACTCTTAAAGTAGAGGTTTTACATGTGACCAAAAATATGTCATTTTTATTTTGTTAGTTAAGTTAGTTGAGTTGTTTAAACTTAATAAATCCGAAAACACTTAATGAAATTTCGGTGCATTAGAAGGTTTTGTCATGGTTGTATTTTAGGAAAGTCTAGTGTTCCTTGAGTTGTAAGGCGTGCAAGGGAATGCCCGAGCTGCTGCTGTGTGGTTTTCTTATTTAAGGAAAGTGTTGCTTCTCTTTCCTTAAAGCTTTTATTTCCTTAAATTAAAGCTAGATTCTAGGCTTAAGTTTAGGGGAAACTTTCCTAAATTACTACTAGTTGGCGTGTGGTGTAATGTCTTGGAGGGCAAGGATTTCTTGCTTCTCTTAGCCTTATAAATAGGCGCCCAAACATAATAAAGAAAAAGAGATTTGAGTGATTTTGAGAAAAAGAATTCGAGTGCTTGTTGCATTGAATATTTGGTCGTCGTACCAAGAACATACAAATCGTGGTTTGTGTGCATCTCCTAATCGAGGTTGGTGAGAGATCCTCTAGTTCTCGAGGGAACAAGAGCCTATCTTTGTTTGTTTTACTCCTTATTTCTTAATTTTCAATCATAAAACACCATAAAAACGTCACTTAGATTCTAGGGTATACATTGTGAATTTTCGGACTTCAAATTCATATCATGCCTCACACCAACATTTTTATGGGTTCGAACTCGATGTCTTCTAGTTGAATTATGCTGCAGGTGTTGAGTTTGGTCTACTTGTTGATCTCATTGAGTGTAGCTGCTAGGTCAAATAAAATTTCATGGTGTTTCGTAAATCTGGCGCCGTTAAATTGTTGCTGGTTGTTGTTGTTTGTCGTGAGCAAAACCAAAAAGGATATTTATTATCTTATAAAAATAAACTCTTTTCCTTAAAAAGATTTTCCTTAAAATTGGATTTTTACTTAAATAAAACGGTTTCCTAGAATCTAGGCATAAATCACTCAAGCGACATTATTAGCCGTTGTACTGCTTCATCCTATGTCTAAGTTCCACTTAATAATTAGTTCCTTTAACTTAATATGACAGTGCCAGTTCATCTGTTCCTTACAAAGGAACAAACACTCATTCTCATTTTAAATTGCCACAGTTCCTTACCATTCTTACTCGATCCTTTACATTGGAACTAGAAACAAAAAGCCTCGCTTTGTTCTTCTTGCTCCAACGTTTCACCAGTACCAAATATTTGAGCATCTTCACTTAGTCTTCAAAATCCAAACTTGATTTCTTCTTTGACTTAGTTTTCTCTTTGATCCTTTCATTGATACCTTGTAAAATCCATTCACTTAACAACTTGTTAGTTCAATACTTAGTTTGTATCTTTGTTCCTTTGTCATCATCAAAACTAGGGTTCAACACGCATGAAGAGTGTAAGACGCTTCAAGCTGTAATTAAAGCTGAGTTTGATGAGATTCGAACTCGTGATTTGAGTGTTCATGTTGTTCCTGTCGCTGCTGGTTAGTTTGCTTTGTGAGATTTCCGAAGAATGACAATGAACGAAGAATCAAGTAAACGAAGAATCACGAGATAACAATTTAAGAGATATTGTTGATATTGTTGCTTTTGTATACTGAATGGCAATTGCACGAATATTTTTTCATTACCAAGAAGTAACTGATCCGGTTTTTTGTGGAAACCGGATCGAAAGTTTTGAACCGGATCGATAAAATTCTTCTAACAATTGCGCCTCTACCCGATCCGGACCAAAAACCGGATCTGTAAGCCCGATTTTGACCGGATCGGATGGGCTTTTTTCCACTAGTGAAACCTGGCATTTACACCCCTATCACGGATAATCCTGAACTTGTATTTTGTCATTGAACTTGACGGAATACTGGATGACGTTAAAGATGTCTTTGTCATATCTTCTTGAGCCATGAGTATTTGATTATACCTCGAAAATCCATCCATGAAGGAAAACATTGCATGACCGGCCATGCTATCCACGCAGACATCGATGTGGGGAAGAGGAAAGCAATATTTTGGTGATGCAGCATTCAAATCACGAAAATCAATGCACACCCGAACTCTTCCATCCTTTTTAGGTACGACCACTATATTGGCGAGCCAACTCGGATGCTTTACAGCTTGGATGAATTTGGCATCAAGCTTTTTCTGGATTTCTTCTTTCACTTTCTGACTAATCTCTAGTTTCATTCGGCGGAGCTTTTGCTGCTAAGGCTTGCTCTCAGGATGTAATGGAATGCGATGTTCCTCAATTTCTCTATTAATGCCAGGCATATCAGCATAAGACCATGCAAACACATCTACATACTCTTTTAACAATGCAATAAACACAGACTGTTAAGTTGGGGAGAGGGATGAACCTATTTTGACTTCTTTTACAGCATTTTCTGTACCAACATTAATTACAATGGATTCTTCCATGGGTTTTATATATGTTTCAGTTGTATCAAGTGATTCATCATTATTAAATTCACTGTCAGAAATAACATCTTGCATGCAAATGTACTTAGATAAAGGTTCACATTCAATTTCCTCACTATCAGAGTCTTCTGACTAGGTATGCAAGGTAGATTGGCTGGAAGATGAACTATCTGTATGATATCCATCTGAAAGGGGTGAAAAGGTATTTTCATGAGATGGATGTGGAGGATGGTTTCTGTAGGCGTGTTTTTATTTCGCCTACGCGGTGTGAGCGCGTATTAGATTTGACTACCCCACTGTTAAGGTTTTATTGAAGATTATTTTGTATTGAAAGAAGTCGCCGATAATTCTTTTTAGGAAGAATCATAAACCTAATTGGATATGGGAAAAATATAGGGACAATTATCCAATGTAGATTTCCCCATCCTGACTCCATAGATGGTCAAAATGAACCAAAGATTGAGTTCGGGGGTGAGGGTACGAATATAGTCATAATGAATCACATTCGCCCAGAGTTGGCCTCTGATAAATATCGATTCATTGCAGATTTTATGCCAAAGAATAATCAAATAATGTTTTAAGCACCCTAAAAATATTTAGTCTAAATTGGTTCAGGAAACACATAAAAAGACTAATTTTTAGTGACATGTTATTAAGGCAATCGTTTTATAAGGTTCCTAAAAAGTTGTCCAAATTAATCTGATTAATATTAGAACATTTATTTAGGTCTTTGATTAGCAAAAATAACATGTGGGTGATAAAAGCATTGAAACAGGACAATTATATGGCATGCATATAATGATAAGGCAAGTATGATAATAATGTATGAAAAATACATAAAAAGACAGAAGGAGGTTTAGAATGTACAGTAGAGCGATTTTATAGTAAAGATCTACATCATGAAATAAATGGTTAGTAACTTCAATATAAAAATATAGAATTTATTCAAGGATCCTCAGGATTATACCTATGCGGCTTAGATTGAGGAGCGCAACGATCTTTAGGTGGAGCAATCGTGAAACCAAGAACGCAGTGTGAAAGTATTGATTGATTGAAAGTATTTGAATGTTTGAGAGTTTGAGGTATTCGAAGTGTATTTCGGAGTATTAAAGAGAATTTTTGTGCGTGAAATCATAATAATCAAAAAAACCGTCCGTAATTCAGGAAAATACAGGTATTTATAGGAAAAAGGAAAGTTGTGCTCCACGCAAGCCTTGCGCCTGGCGCAAGCCAACGTGGCAGGCGCAGTGCCATGCGTCAGGCGCACATTGGTGTGCCTGACGCAGCCAGCCCAATCAGAGATGCACATGTGTAAACGCGTTTTGAAAAGATAGAAAAGTATGTTGCATCTCACACAAGACTTGCGTCTGACGCAGGACTCTGTGTGAGTCACAAAAACTACGTGTCAGGCGCTCATTGGCTCGCCTGACGCGTTCTGGCCTATGTGCTGGACGCACGTGGTGCGCTGAGCGCAGCCCCCGCGTCCGGCACATATTCTGGAATATTCGAGCATATTCCATTGCGCATCTGTCGAAGATACTTTTTTATCCCTAAAATTCCGGAGCTCGAATTTTACGAATTAAAAATCTGATTTATTTATCAAAGATAATAAAATATTTATGAAAAATATCTATTAAAATAATAAATATTTGATTGGGCTTTTAAAATGGATATAAAACATTTTATGGGCTTGAAATACAATTAATCATCATGAACAATTAATTGGGCTTTAGAATATCATTTCGAAACACATTTTAGAATGGTTCTTTAGATTGCTCTTCCGTTGAGTCGCGCCAACTAATGCCGCGGTATGTTTCATCATTGGATCCTTAAATGGGGAGACACGATTATGTGTCTACAGAAGCCCCCACTTTGACTGAGGTTTAGGAAACCGATAGTCAAAGTATACGGTGTCGGGACGGAGAACGATTCTAAACGCTCTGCAGTTTAGAACTGATCTGTAACCGCCAGTCTCTGAAAAACAAAGTTAGTATGCAGGACAATAACTACAAGTAATCTGATTACCTGCAAAAAAAGATGTTAGCAGATAGGTGCAAACAACTCAGATGAAGCACATAATGATGCAAAAATGCAAACTTAGACTCTTTAAGGATGCACAAGACGCAATGCAAGGATTAAGGTTATGCAAAGCTAAAGGATGACACGTCATGCAAGGTCAGGGTTATGCAAGACTAGAATGTATGAAATGCAATACAAGGTCAGGGTTTTGCAAAGCTGCAATGCAAGGTCAGGATTTTACACGGCTAGAAGATGAGATGCAATGCAAGGTCAGGGTTTTGCACGGCTAGAAGATGTGGATATGTAGAATGATAGAATGACATGAATAGAATGATTTTCAAAAAATGAAGTCCGCGGATTAAAACTTTTCGGGAGTTTGATTTGAATCAGAGGAACCACCACACATAGGAATCCCCCACTTTGGGTGAGCTTACCTTGAATTAGGCATTATGAGCCTTGATTGAAATGTACTTGATCTGATATTGCAATGTAGTTGATCTGATATTGAAATGTAGTTGCCATGTCTTGAACATTGAAAGTTTTCACTAGGGATTGCACTGGGGATTCTTCTTTGGGAAGTTGATATAGGCAAAGTCAAATATCGCCAGAAACCATGGAATCATCGGAGAGTCCTTCAGGGAAAAGGAGAGCTTGGATTGAAAAATAAAAGGTTTGAATTTGTGACTTAAATAAATGTAGGTGGGAAAAGGCTTTAACGAGGCTAGGTTCAGACTCGAGTCTATGTCGGGATCTAGAAAGAGATTATGCTCCTAAACTCTAGAAAATCAAATCATGAGACCTTGACTAATTTTATTTTATTGAAGCGGTCGGACCTCAAGAAGAGGATTCCTACGTATCCTTGCGGAATCAAACCATTCGTAGTTCTAGATCTGATTTTTTTTTATTCTTTTTTTGTGCCCTAACTTTTGCCAAGGCCGCACTTTCGGGTTTTCAACGTAGCGGGCTTGGACATACCTTGAAAAAGGAGTTATGGTTGATGAAAGGTTGAAAGGTTAAAGGCTTAGATGAAGGTTGAATTGGCTAAGTAAAGGTAAGTATCATGGATTGAAGGGATTAAATGAGGGGTAGAACTTGTGTGCAAGCCCCCTAGCTTGGCTTTTTTTTATTCTTTTTGCCTTTAGCTCTTTCTTTTTGAATCTTTTCTTCTTGTCCTGTGCGTTTTTGCTTTTTCATTTTTTCACACTTTGAATTTTTTTTTCACTATTTTATTTTGCCTGGCATTGATTTTTTTTTTTGTAGTGAGGCTTGCACACAAGTTTGGTTTAGGGTATTGGAAGGCTTGAAGGATATCTGCGGAGCTTTGATGTTGAAGGGATTTTTTTTTCTTTGGTTGTATGAGGATGGCTTATGAAAGGTAATGGAAGGGAGAGGGGAATAACTCCTGATCCAAAGGATGTTCTCTTTTTTTTATTCTTCTCTTTTTTTTTAGTATTATTAGTCAAGTTCATTAGGTGATTTAAGTTTCATCATTGAATTAGAAGCATAAATAAAATGATGGAAGGCCAATGAAAATGAAATTCTTTTATTAATCAGAAATAAATAGAACAAGGCTTATTAGAAATAAAACCAAATGCCATAGACTCGACAAGAAAGGGAATGAAGGAGCTAGGGGAGGGACTCTCCGACTCGACCTAGAAAACTAGCGCTAAATGACTAAGCCCTCTGTCTTATTTAGGCATTTCCCAAGGGGTTGCCGCTATTATTGACTTTTGCCGCAGGCGGAATTGGCAATCTACCGTCTTCAACCATATCCTGCAGGTGATTCTTTAAGGTCCAACACGCAGATGTTGGGTTTCCATTCCCTTGGTGGTATTTGCAGTAGGCATTTGGATCCCACCTCTTGGATCTATTTTCGGGAGCAGGATCTGGAGTAGGGCCAATAGGCTGAAGTGCTCCCTTTGCATGAAGTCTAGTGAAGGCTTCTTCTATGGGCATGCCTAATGGTGTGAATGTTCTTTGAGGCTTTTGATAACCTCTCTTTTTAGTAGCTATGGCATTGACCTCATTGCTTTTGGAGCTAGAAGGGTTATTGTTACTCTTCTTTAAAGAGTTGTTGTTGTTGTTGGAAGTCTTATTCTTGTTGGCTTGTATCCCCTCCTCAATCAGTAGGCCTACCTTATAGAGCTTCGTGAAAGACTCTATAGGTTGGAATTTCATATAATCCCCATACTTTGACTGCAGGTTACGGATCACCAGGCGGACTTGATCCTCTTGAGATGGCATGTTAATCATTTGTGCATCTTTATCCCTCCATCTGTTAAGGAAGGTGACGAAGTCTTCGTTGGGGTTTTGTTTAGTTAACTCCAACTCACGAAGGCCAACGAAAAGCTGAGTGTTGTATACATATTGTTTGTGGAACTCTTCTCTGATGTAGTCCCAGTCATTCAGCTTGGCCTTATTCAGTGATCTGAACCACATGGATGGATGTGCATCCAAGGTCAAAGAAAAGACATAAGCAAACAGGTCCTTGCTCATGCCTTTGAGAGCCATAGAGATGGAAAATGCTCTCAAGTGGTCATCTGGGTCTTCGACCCCCTTGAATTTTGGGAGGTCACCCAAGGTTACCTTTTTAGGGAGTTTTCCCCTTAGTTCAGGATCAATGATGTCATGGCCATGAGCCTGACTCTCGAGCTCAGGAATTGACTGGATCAATTGCTCGAGTTTTTCGAATCTCAATTCTGTGTTGGTTTTGAATGGTGGTGGAGTGTCGCCTTGCTCGTCTTCTTCAGTTAGCTTCTCCCTCAGTGCCTTAATCTCTTTGTCTTGTTCCTCAAGACGAGAGTTCATCAGTGTGAGTTGACCCATAATGGTACTGAGTTGTTCAGTAGTGTCCCCCATTTTAGATGATGTTTTAGAAGAGTCAGAGGATTCGTCTGAAAAAGTGAGGATGCGCTTGACGAGTTTGGGAGTAGGTCGACCTTGTTGCCTCTCTTTCAGACGTTCCCAAGTTATAATCTCACGATCCGTCCTGAACAGAAATCGAATGGACCTCGTAAATTTTAAGAAATAATATTTTCGAAATGAGAAATGGAGATGAGAAATGGGAACGGAATTGAAAATGGAAAATGATTTTGAAATGGAAATGGAAATGGTTATAGGTTTTGGACTAGTATATACTTAACCATGATGGAGACATGGGCCTAACTATATGCAAATGCAGACATGAACTGGGCTGGACTATGCAAGCAGACTGGATTTGGTTTTGGTGATGATAGGAGAGACTAGACATTGAACTTACGGGTGAGCAAGTAGGCTAGACTTTAAGTAGAACTGGAAAATAAGGGATACTAGACTCTTAACTTAAGGCAAGCAGGCTAGGCAACTAGACTTTGAACTTACGGGTGAGCAAGCAAGCTAGACAACTAGACTTCGGAACTTACATTAGACTAAGCGGGCTAGACTCGAAAATTGCCTATGGACTTATGAAATGCTAGACTTTGAACTTACGGGTGAGCAAGTAGGCTAGACATTAAGGAAGGCTGGACAATAACAGAGACCAAACTCTTAACTTAAGGCAAGCAGGCTAGACAACTAGACTTTGAACTTACAGGTGAGCAAGCAGGCTAGACAACTAGACTTCAAAACTTACATTAAACTAAGCAGGCTAGACTCAAAGATTGCCTATGGACTTAAGGAATGCTAGACCTTGAACTTACGGGTGAGCAAGCAGGCTAGACACAAAAATTGCCTATGGACTTTGGGAATGCTAGACCTTGAACTTAAGGGTGAGCAAGCAGGCTAGACTTTAGAGGCATTTGGGCTATTATGAACTTCTGAAGGAATTGGACTTGACTAGGGCCTACATGGAGATGCAAACTAGACCAAGGATATGGACTAGGATTGGACTTAGAATGGAATGGACTGGGATTGGACTTGGACTGGGCATGACATAGACTAGGGTTCACGTAAAGATGCAAATGGACCTAGATTTGACATGAGCTAGATTCTTATGGGCCTAGGATGGACTCTAATGAGTGCATGGACTCGAATTAGATGGACCCTATATGAATGCAAAATGGACTCTAATGCACATGGGCTTAGAATGAATGCAAGATGGATTGATTTTGGATAATTGGATTGGATTGAATGAAGGTGTTTAGAATGGGCTTAGAATTTTTGAAATGCATTTTTTGAAAGGAACCCCTTTGTTTTATCTTTTGTTAGGAAAAAATGATGGATTAATTTTGAAAAAATGTTTTTGCCAATGTCGTGTATGATGATGATTAGTAAATCCTTTTTTGAAAAAGGTCAAATAGAAGAGGGTGTAGGATTGATTTTGAAAAAATGTAAGATTTTAAAATTTGATTGAATATGGTAAGGTAGGATTGACAGGGAAGAGTAGTTCAACAACGGGGAGAAAGTGGGAAGAGGTAGACATGCATGATGACTCTAACTCTACATGACCATTTTAGAGCACTTTTTAGGATAGACTCGACCTTGCATGAAAAGACTGATTTTTAAATGTTTGATTAGGTGAGACTCCTAGAATGAACATGTATTACGCGGATGTAGATAGACAAGCATAGGAGTGAACATAGGATCGACCATTACGGCAACTAAATCGACAAAAAGCGTGCGATGCAGAGACTGCGCGCGGCGCACAGCCGTGCGTCTGGTGCGGGAGTGGTGCGCCAGGCGCAACTTAATGCGCTTGGCGCACTACTCACCGACACGTTTTTCGGGGATTTAGGCGACGAATTGGCCGATTGACGAATATTTTCTTGTTTGTTAGACGCGATTTTAGGAATGACGCATAATAATGACAATTTGACAAAATAATAGCAGTCAAGAATTGCAATCACAGGCAAATGTCATATAACATGGATGCAGAAGTTCCAACCTAAAGTCCAGTTCTATGTTTGAAACTATTGGTCAGGTTTAAGTTCAGTTTAAAAAGGGTCCATGACTAAGAGATTGATTCCACACTTCGTACCCCTGCTTAAAGAGGTGGCCACGTGTAAGACGCACTCCAGTCTCAAGTCAGGAACAAGAGAACAATGCCATGGTTGGGTAGGTTTGCTTATGACTAAGATCCAACAGTATCGCTCAGGAAGCTTTTTAGAAGGACAAAGCGCAAACTCCCCGGGGGTGACCTCACACATAGAACATGTGCTAATGAGGCAAGGTAGATTGTCCTTATGGTGGCTGAACAATAGCCATGCATATGCAAAACTGTATATTATTCAAAGGGATAAATATAAAAAAGAATCGTATTTTTCGAGTTTCACCCACTCATTTAAAAAAAAAATTAAATTTTTAAAAAAATTCTCCCCAGTGAAGTCGCCAAATTGTAGGTGTGTTTTTATTTCGCCTACGCGGTGTGAGCGCGTATTAGATTTGACTATCCCATTGTTAAGGTTTTATTGAAAATTATTTTGTATTGAAAGAAGTCGCCAACAATTCTTTTTAGGAAGAATCATAAACCTAATTGGATATGGGAAAAATATAGGGACAAATTATCCAATGTAGATTTCCCCGTCCTGACTCCATAGATAGTCAAAATGAACCAAAGATTGAGTTCGGGGGTGAGGGTACGAATATAGTCATAATGAATCACATTCGTCCAGAGTTCGCCTCTACTAAATATCGATTCATTGCAGATTTTATGCCAAAGAATAATCAAATAATGTTTTAAGCACCCTAAAAATATTTAGTCTAAATTGGTTCGTGAAACACATAAAAAGACTAATTTTTAGTGACATGTTATTTAGGCAATCGTTTTACAAGGTTCCTAACAAGTTGTCCAAATTAATCTGATTAATATTAGAGCATTTATTTAGGTCTTTGATTAGCAAAAATAACATGTGGGTGATAAAAGCATTAAAACAGGACAATAATATGACATGCATATAATGATCAGGCAAGTATGATAATAATGTATGAAAAATAAATAAAAAAACAGAAGGAGGGTTAGAATGTACAAGAGAGCGATTTTATATTAAAGATCTACATCATGAAATAAATGGTTAGTAACTTCAATATAAAAATATAGAATTTATTCAAGGATCCTCATGATTATACATATGCGGCTTAGATTGAGGAGCGCAACGATCTTTCGGCGGAGCAATCGTGAAACCAATAACGCAGTGTGAAAGTATTGATTGATTGAAAGTATTTGAATGTTTGAGGTATTCGAAGTGTATTTCGGAGTATTAGAGAGAATTTTTGTGCGTGAAATCATAATAATAAAAAAAACGGTTTTTTCACCATATACCCCCGACAAATTTTTTTTTAGCACCATATACCCTTTCAACTTTCCAAATGCACCATATACCCCTCACGTTTGAAAAAAATACATCCACTTACCCTTATGACTAACGGAAGTCTAACACCGTTAGTCATTAACCCTTAATCCCCCTCTAACCCTAATTTAACTAACCTAAAACTAAACCTAACCTAACCCCAACCCCTAATCCCCCTTTAATCCTAACCCTAATCTAATACCCTAACCCTAACCACCCAACCCCCACCCCACCCCTTCCCCCACCACCCGAGCGGCCCCTAAAGCCGTTGCAGAACCGACTCGCAAAGACCTCGCACCACCCTCGCACCACCCTCGCAAAGACCTCGCACCACCCTCGCACCTCCTTCACAAAGACCTCGCACCACCTTCGCAAAGACTCTTGAAACCCTCGCAAAGCACCTCGAAACCACCACGAACCCACACATCACCCCGAAAGTCGTCACCACCACAAACCCACAACCTCCCTAAACTCCCGAATCTACCACGCGAACCATGAACCCCACAAAATCCGCGAAAAGAAAAAAAACGAGAAAGCTGGAATTTCCGGGTGGGTGCGAAGAGGCGCCGGGGTGTTGTGAGGAGGGGGAGAGGCGCGGTGTGGCGCTGCGCAGATCGGGAGGGGCTCGCGAGGGGGTTCGTGGGTGGGGAGGGGGGAGGGCCGCGGGATGGGGCCGCCTCGAGGGCGCGACTCGAAGGAAAGGGGTTGCGCGACGGTCGCGGGAAGGGAGGGGGAGGGAGCTCGCGTGATTCAGCGGGGGAAGGGGGGAGAAGGAGTGTGCGGGGAAGGTGGAGGGGAGGGAGTGAGGTGCTACGGGGGAAGGGGGCTGGGAAGGGTGGTGGTGCAAAGGGGGTGGGGTGGGTAAGGGGGTGGGGGGGGGGTGGGGGTGTTAAGTGTTAGGGTTAGGGTATTAGAGTTAGAGTTAGGGTTAGGATTAGGGGTAGATTTAGGTTAGTTAAATTAGGGTTAGAGGGGGATTAAGGGTTAATGACTAACGGTGTTAGACTTCCGTTAGTCATAAGGGTAAGTGGATGTATTTTTTCAAACGTGAGGGGTATATGGTGCATTTGAAAAGTTGAAAGGGTATATGGTGCAAAAAAAAATTTGTCAAGGGTATATGGTGAAAAAACCGTAAAAAAAACCTGATTGGCTCATGACTCTGTGTGAGTCACAAAATCTACGTGTCAGACGCTCATTGGCTCGCCTGACGCGTTCTGGCCTATGTACTGGACGCACGTGGCGCGCTGAGCGCAGCCCCCGCATCTGGCGCATATTCTGGAACATTCGAGCATATTCCATTGTGCTTCTTTCGAAGATACTTTTTTATCCCTAAAATTCCGGAGATGGAATTTTAAGGATTAAAAATCTGATTTATTTATCAAAGATAATAAAATATTTATGAAAAATATCAATAAAAATAATAAATATTTGATTGGGCTTTTAAAATGGATTTAAAACATTTTATGGGCTTGAAATACAATTAATCATCATGAACAATTAATTGGGCTTTAGAATATCATTTCGAAACACATTTTAGAATGGTTCTTTAGATTGCTCTTCCGTTGAGTCGCGCCAACTAATGCCGCGGTATGTTTCATCATTGGTAAATGGGGAGACACGATTATGTGTCTACAGTTTCCTAAAAACATTTTAAATTCAATAGGCCCATCTTTTGCCTGACACTCAATACTCCACTTATGTTCAATGCTTTCGCCAAAAGGTATCATCAAAGATACCGGGTCAAAATTCTCTTCGTCAGAGGACTCAAAAGTGAAATGTTTCCTAAGGTCTCCATGTTCAAGATTATCCACCCAGTCATTTTCTTTTTTCATTTTTTATTTTTGGACAAACCAACTTTTGATTAAGTCCAGATTTCTAGCCTCATTGAAGAATATCTTCAATCCCGGTAAAATCTTATGTTCCTTCCTACTAAGCCAAGGTTCTGGAAACTCATAGTACAACTCAGTATCTCCTTGCAGGATGATCTGACCGTTGAGGGTAAAAGAAGGTTCTTTCACGTTGTGAGAAGTGCTGCCCGGATCATATCCTAACCCATGTCGGTTTTGCTTGTCTACTATGGGGATTGGTTGCTTTATTCCCTTACCATCATGCCCTAATCTGGTTCCTTGAGTGTAACCCATCTTCATCATGATTTGAAATCCTTTGGACAGAGGTCGCACGGCAAACCTTACGGGCTCTTTGACCGCATTTCAGGATATGGCTGAGGTGTTTGTTTTCTGATGGTAATTGGTCATCCTTAGAGAAGGGAAAAATCTCTCCTTTTTGGACCTAAAGGTAGAGAAATAAGAATTGAAAGAAAAGATAAGAAAGCTACATATTTGCAGAATGCATTGCAGAATAAAGAAAATTTTCGAAAATGATTTCGCCATATTTTGACCGGAATGGTCCACCTTTACAATTAATTTTTTTTTTATTATTTTGACTCTCTTGAATGATTTTACTGTCATTGGGGTTGAAAAAAAATGTTTTTTTTCATTCTTCCATTCCCTGTTTTAGTATTGAACAAAGACAGAAAATATAGAGATTAGGGCCTGTATCCCCATTGATGTGTCAATTCAGCATTCTGAAATTGCTCCTATGATGACTGGCATCTTAAGTTCTGATCACATTGCCTGAAATACAATGGTTAATACATTTGAGTCGAACCCGAAGGCTGCCTACATATCCCCATTGCTCCGGGTGCATTTTATGGGGAATCAGACTCAGCGTAGTTCGTTATTATATAAAGAACTAAAGTTTTTTATTTAATAAAGCAAATGCACTCATATTGAGCTACCTACGTACCCCGTGTGTTACATAGGTGGAGTGATCTCACAGTGCAAAGTGTACGTGATAACGGGGATTCAAGTTGCACGTAAATCTGTGATACTGAAAGATTTTTTTTTCTTTTTTTTCTTTTTTTTATGGGCTAACCCCCTACAGGATTTTTACCGAAGATTTTTTTCCTTCTGTGAGATGATCAAGTAGCTTTGCGGTAGACAAGAGCTATGTTGGTGATTTGCTTGATGCGATTGCTGAGAGCATGACATTGGTTTGTGCCGTGACCATGCAACTGATGATATTGGCAGTACTTGCGGAGATCTGACCCTACGGGACTTGCCCCTGGGCGTCTAAGAAGTGGATGTATCCGACCCTGCTCGACTAATTTGCGGAAGATATCAACTTGGGATTGAGGTTGAGGGCGCGCCGACACTTTCCTTGTGGGCACTTCCTTATGGGTTAGACTAATAATGATGCCTCGGTCAACCAGGTTTTGAACTTTGTAGTAAAGATCATGGCATCGATCAGTTTCATGCCCAAATTGACGACAATAAGCGCAGAGTTTGCTCATGTCTGTTCCAGGAAGGGGTAAACAGTGCACATGTGCTGAGATTTGAAGATACCTTGCCACCGAAGACGATCATACACCATACTCAATGGTTCATCTATCTTAGCATATACCCTTGGATATCTGTTGGGAGTTTCAAGATCTTCCCGAGGTCGTTTTTCTTGCAATTTCAGAGCATCGATGTAAAAGCCATGTTGTTCCATGTGGCTGAGGGAGGTGTATTTGATAGTAACCATGTGACGATAATAGAAATCATTCAGGTTCCGCAGCAATATGAGCATGAACTCTCGATCAGTAATAGGGAAACGAAGCTGTGTGCGGATATAAGTACTTCTTGAAAAAAAGTGCAAGAAAGTTTCCAAGACGCTTTGACGCAAAGTAACTAGCTTCAGCTTCTTGACATCACCTGTTTATGCTCGAGAGCCCAATTAACAAAGGCCTGGCTAGCATTTTCCCAACTAGCTCTATCCACATAATCCAAAGAGTAGTACAGTCCAAAGCTGGTCCTTCTAAATTCTTGTCAAATAGCATGGGGTAATCTTCCTCTGGTATGCCCCATGGATGCAAGGCATTCACAAATCCAACTAAGTGGACAAAAGGATCACCGTTCCCGTCAAATTTCCCAGAACTGTGGTAACTCACGATAATGATCCTCGTGTTGATATCCAGGAAAGAGAATCAGTGACTCAGTGTGAACCTCTCGGATTGGGCCTACTACATTAAAGTCCAGGTCAAAATCGTCAGTCCTAGATCTCTTCTTTGAGTCATTATCATCATTGTCTTGAGGATTGCCGATACAAGATTCCTCCGGTGCTTCAACTGATGTATCATAAGTGTCAATGCTTGGAACTCCCACTTCTTCCTCATCATCCTCACTATACTATGGTTCTGTTTCTTCAGCACTTACATCTGGTGTGGCAGCTGGGACCTCATTCATCCATGAATTTTCATGTGTTGCTAGAATGCAGTGGATAGTGTAACCATCCAACCTAGTGCCCTCTACTTCGTTTAGATACAATATCGATTTCCCGGTGTTGGAGATAGTCATAATTTCTGGATCACCAGAAATAGTCACAGCGAAGTTTTACCTTCTAATGCATAGTAGATGCTACTACTCTATTTTCATGCAGCCACGGCCTTCCTAATAAAAGGTTGAAACATGCTTGAATGTCAATGACCATGAATTCCACCTTCCTTGCCACAGACCACATTCAATGAGGAGGCCGATTAAACCCAAGACTTCCCCTTTTGGCATTATCATATGCTCTAACCACCGGTTGGATGGTACCGAGATCTTCTTTTGAATATCCAAGTCTCGTTAGCACACGTAGAGGGCAAAAGTTGATTGTGGATGCATTGTCAATCAATACTCTTGGTATCTCCCATTCATTACAACGTATAGTGATGTGAAACGAATTGTTGTGGTTGATATTGTCAGGGAGATCATTGTCTGTGAACATGAGAGTTCGATCTACACAGTGAATGAGCCCCACCATTTAGTCAGGTGTTATGGAAGAGATTACCGAGGCTTCATTGAGATGCTTTAGAACAGCTGCTCTATGAGGCTGGGAATGCATTAACAATTTCCAGATGGAAACATTAGCATTTACTTCGTTCATGCGCTTGATAGCATCATCTTCCTTGTTACTATCCTCTGTCATTGGCTCCTTGCCCTTTTCTTTCCTTCTCAATACCTCCAAAGGATTTTCATCCTCCAAATGGGATGGTTTAAAATGGCGCCATGCTCTAGTCAAATGAGATATATCCACATACTCCTCATCACTATGATCATCGAGGCAGATGGGGCGCCGGTATGTATTTGGAGTGGTGGAATGTCCTATAGTGTTTTTCTCCACAATTGTCAAGACCGAAGAGGCATCTTCATCAGCATTAGAGTCCAAAATGAAGAAGGCACCATCATAATCCAAAGTTCCGCACATGTCAGAGAACGGATCTTTGTTGAGAGTGAAGCTGAGGTCTTTACAAGGCATCATTTTGACTTTTTCTTGAGTGGAATAGTCATAGACCAGGCACTTGTAACCTACGGCTATTGGCATTTCATACATTTGGGGAGTTGTCTTGTGGATTAACTGGATTGGATCGCATCCATCTGACACAGAATAGATTGCATTAATCGCGAATGAGGGTTTATGATTAGGAAGGGGTTTTTTTGTGATGTTGGGTTGAGAATCATTTGGTTTAGTGGAAGTAGATCCTAAGGAGAGCTTTCCATCCTCCACAAAATTTTGAATTTGATGCTTTAGAGCTGTCCGGTTTTTGAGATTATGCCCAAGGCTTTGATGATATTCACAGTTTTGGTTCGGGTCATAACCAGGGTAAGGATTTGTAGGAGGTGGACGTGGATTCAAGGGTTGAATGAGATTGGCCTTTTTTTAGCTTGGAGAGAGCATGGGAATAAGTCATGTTCAAAGGAGTAAAGTTCCTTTGTGGTCGCAATGGAATGCAGAAGATGCGCCAATGGCATGGATCGCATTAATGGTCTTAGGAGCTGCTGAATCATTGTTTGGAGTTCTTTTGTTATTTCCAAACTTTGCATTATAAGTAGTCTTTGCCGGAGGTTCATGTTTCTTGATGTCCCCCCTTTTTCACAGCATCCTCAACTAGAGTTCCCGTAGCAATCAAAGCTTTGAAAGTCGGGAAATATTGGTAGGCCATATGCTTCTGATAGACAGGAATAAGGTTCTTCACAACCATTTGCAGTTGTTCCTCTTCATTAGGCCTACTCATCATTTTGGAAGCCTTGTTTCTCCACCGAGTGATGAATGAAGAAAATGTCTCATTAAGGTTTTGAGAAGTGGTCTCCAGATTTCTTCTAGTGACATAAATTTCTTCATTATACTTGTACTGGTTTGAGAACTCATTGACTATGTCAGCCCAAGTGGATTTCTTTGTGTTTTCAAGGTTGAGGAACTAATGTGCTGCAGCACCATCTAAATCCTGTTGAAAGAGTTGAGCCATCAAAGATTCTTCCACTCCCCATGGACTCATTGCCCCTACATACATTTTCATGAAATTGGTGGGGCTACCAGTCCCATCAAACTTTGTTTGATTAGGCATCTTGAAACCATGAGGTAACCGTGCCTTCGGGAAAAGTGTTAACCCATGAATGTCCATCCATGGTTCAACCATCGTCATGCCTTTTAAGACTTCTGTGAGCTTGACTACTTCTTCCTCGAGCTTAGTGGGAATTTCTCTCTCATTGTTCATAGGCTCAAGGTGAAAAGGTGAAGCTACTTCCGACTCCGGAGGAGGAGCACGAGGCATCTGGGCGCTTTGACGCATTATGCCCAACACAGTTTGTTCAATATTATCCTGTCGGTCAAGCATGGCCTGGACAAGTCCTCGGAGCTCAGTCATTGGATCAGGTGGAGCGGTAGAGTTATGTGGGTGCTCATTGTTCGGAATTTCTGACATATTGCTGAGACGTGTAGTAGAGAATACAGCAGGTGTAGACCAGGATGACAGTATCACTGACAGAGAACGTTCACTATGGTCAGAACTTCGACGAATCAGCCTAGATCCTGAGCGGGCCTAGGCAGAGTTCATGTGAAATGAGCCGAAAAGTTAGCACCAGAAATGTGTTCAGACTTTGTTTCTTCTTTTCTTTTTCTTTTTTTATTGGTGCAGGGGAATGAAAGAAATGAAATCTATTTCTTTTATCCCCAATTTCAGTTATCATTTATTAAAAGGTGTGAAACCTTAACTTTATCATTTGTTTTGAATTTTTCATTAGATTTCTTTGACTGACTTATTTTTTTTTTTTTAGACTTGAACCTTTTTATTTTATATTTCCGTTTTTTAGACTCATATATTTTTGGGATAATACACAAACACATTTTTTTAAAAAATCAATTAGGTGATATCCTTTCATTTCATGCTGTTACAGAAATAAGAGAAAAGAGGGATAACGAGGCCTGCGTCCTCATTTTGGCGAATTATAATGCCCCAGACATCATTCTTCTTGGTGATCTGCATGTATTGATTACTTTTAAGCGCTGAAACCATAAAAGAATATATCAAATGCAAAAGGGACCGCACCCGAAGGTTGCCTACGTATCTCCATAAGTGGATTTGGATTTGGATTTGGGGAAGAATTTTTTTTCTTGTGATGATTTTTTTTGAATGGAGAATCAGGCCCAACGTAGTTCTGACGTATTAAAAATGAAATTTTACATAATTTTTCTTTTTTTTTCTTTTTTCTTTTGCAGCTGCACTCGGAAAATGAGTTGCCTACGTACCCTTTTAGTACATTACATGGTAAGGAAACTAAGATTGATGCATTACAACATCAGAATTTTTTGTTTTTTTATGGGATCAAGTCGCACGTAGCTCTACCTACAAAGTACAATATAAAAGCAATTAAATGATTCAGGTACTTCTCAAACTTTTTCAGAATTCAGTCTGCTGGGCGCCAAGCCATGTATTCTCATGTTTGAATACGTCTGTTCCACCTCTTAGGATTACACTAATGTGAAGTATTCGGGTTCTTCTCAACCATTTCCCGAATTCAGTTTGCTGGACGCCAGGCCATGTATTCTCCTGTTTGAATACGTCTGTTCCACCTCTTAGGATTAGATCTAATTTGAAGTACCTAAAATGTACACACTAACAATGTTAGTCAATGACCTTTTTTATATATGTTTTTAGCAGGAAATGGAAGAATTTCCCTTTTTTTTTGAAATAATTATCCCTTTTGACAAAATTTTATTTAGTCAATTTTTTTCTTTTAGACTAGACTTTTCGTGTTTTAAACCATACAGTTTTAATTACATTCTAATTCCTAAACATGACACGTTTTGAACTCGTGATTATGACTCTTTTTTATTTTTCATTTTTTTTTGTTTTATTTTGGGATTATATTTTCAAAACAGGATTTTTTTTAGAAATCAATTTTGCTTTTGGTAAAACCAATTTGAATGAAAAAGAATTTTGAAATAAATGTAAGTTTTTTTAAAAAAAAAATGGGTGAGCACACACATCTTTTTTTTTACATGACACTTGTGATAAATAAACAAAAATACTCTTAATATTTCAATAATCATTTCGGCAATAATTCAGCTACAGTTAATGGTTACTGAAGTATTCATCAACTGAAAATGGACTGAGGATCTTTCAAAAAAATTTCACATTATTCAGTAACTGAAATAAATAAAGGATATTTGTGCATTGATCCTTGTGTCCTAAAAGTCAACTAAAAGGTGATTCATTTAGGAAGAGATTATGTTAAAGTGGCCTCGAGTCACTTCCATTGTGTCCATCGAGGGTGGACGCTCCTGACAGAGCCGGTCGCAATAGCTCGCGGATGCAGGTGTTACGCCCTTAATTCATTAATTTGTCATTCTAAAATTCTGACCCTTGCCAATAGACAGAGGTATCAGACCTAATAAGAAAATGGTTAAAAAGAGTGCACGTGTATAGATCGATAAACTACCAAGCACACGTAATTTTCACATAAGCATGCCATATACAAAAATTAAATTGTGAATAGCCATGATTAGCTTTTTTTTATTATATATACATATGGAAAATAACGCATTACTCAGGTTTAAACCTCTTATACTTCATGTGGAAGTAAAGTTCCCAGAGAAGGCGCCAGCCTGTGGTATCCGATTTTTTACTGTCTTAATTAATGGTCTGAATCCCACGAAAGTCTCTCATTGGACTATGAGTTTTAGAAAACTTTGAAGTCGCCACCCTATTAATATCTGAATAGGGACAGATTTATTTAATAAATCATTTTAAAATCAATTTCAAGAAATATCATTTAAAACGATGATGACTTCATATGGATAAGGCTTTTTTTGAAAATTAGTCTTTCATACCATGAGATAGGGTTCGGGGTTTAGGTTAAGAGGTGCGAACGTCTGGAACTCGTCTCCTCTTCCGTTCTACAGAACGGGCTCTTACTAAATGCCTTATTTTCCATTTTAAAGTAATCATGGCTATTCAAAAGAAAGAAAATCACATAATTTGCACATAAACACATCAACCATTTTTATTTAGGACCAATATATCATCTGTACATGTTAGGTTTGAGCACTGAAGTTCCACTACATACCAATCATTGCGGGATTGTAATCCATTCATGGATCAAAACCATCGTAGTTCGATCTTATGTCTCACCCTAAATGGCAATTCCATTGGGGAAAAAAATGGAAAAAAGATTATGAATAACTCACCTTTAGAATTAAACAAATCTATTAGGAATAAGGTAATCACTCCAATTAGTGATTGAAATTAGATTAAGATAACTACTATAATTAGTGATTAAATATGAAGGGTTAAGATATCCACCTCAATTAGTGATTAGAAATGAAGGTTAAGATAATCACCCTAATTAGTGACTAAACTTAAGAGGGAAGATAATCACCTTGATTAGTGATTAACAATGAAGGTTAGGAAGTAATCACCCTAATTGGTGATTGTTCAAGGTTTAAGATAATCGCTTTAATTAGTGATTAAATGAGAAAAATAATCGTCCTAATTAACGATTATTAAGGTTAAGATAATCACTCTAATTAGTGATTAAATGAGAACAATAATCGTCCTAATTAACGATCATTAAGGTTTAAGATAATCACTCTAATTAGTGATTAAATAAGAAGAATAATCGTCTTAATTAACGATTATTAAGGTTTAAGATAATCACTCTAATTAGTGATTAAATATGATGAAAGGTTAAGCTAATCACCCTAATTAGTGATTGAATGAAAAGTTTGAGTTAACCGCTCTAATTAGCGATTAATCGAGGATTGAAATAACCACATTAATTAGTGATTATGTTTATGATTTTCAAGAGGTCTTAGAAGTTTGCTTCCTAATTTGAAGGCTTTTGAGAAATAATCTTGATTGAAGATTATTAAGTCATTTAGAGAGAAATGATATATTTGAGATCAAATTTAGAGATTTGTGTTTGGCTAATTGAAATTTGGCCATTTAAAGCGAGACACGTGAAACGGCCAAAAATCAATTCGGAGATCATAATTACCAATCTAATTATGTCAAATTATATAATTGATCCATTTGAAGATTATGGAGAATAATTTTTGAAATATATGATGGACCATCATACAATTTGACTTAGCTAGATTTGCAATTTTTCCTCTTAATTGAGATTAGGTCATTTAATTTATATACTATAATATATTGGGCCCAACATGTAATATTTGTAACATTGGTTGCTCATTTTATTAAAAAGAATTGTGAAATTATTTATGAATATTATGCATAAACATCTCCATGTTTTTTATTAATTGAGTGATGCAAGAATTATTTACAAAGAAACTATTATTACAACAAAAATGTACAAATTCTATGATCTATACAAATCTTCAATCTTGATCTTCACCATGATGCTCCTTGAATAGGCTTTGGAATTCATGTTTATTTGTAAAATTTGTGAAAATTAGAGATTAATTAACCTCTTTGATTTTGATTTTTTTATGACAATTTTTATTGATTTTAATTTACATGATAAAATGAGTCATTTTAAGAGAAACTTTAAATTTCATGATTTTTAATTAACATTTTCGTGTGAAAAGTTTTTATGAAAGTTGAGTTAATTACTTTATTTCATTTTCCACATTTCACTTTTGTTCTTGTACTAAATTACAAAAATCACAACTTTCTGTAGAAAACGTTAAAGTGAGCATATCATACACCTATGGATAGGTCAGTGAGTTTTTTATGTTGTGTCAAAATATCAAAAACGTTTAGTAACAACTTGAATTATGGTGAATTTTATGCCAAAATTGGTCAAAACATGACCTTTATTCAATTTGTTCTTTGAAATCCAACTTATTTAATTAGTTTATAAGTGAATTTTGTTATGAATATTATAGACACTTTAAATAGATAGAATGGAAATTTTCACTTAAATTTGACACTTTTAATACCCTTGTTTTTTATTTTCTTAACTGAAAAGAAAATCAGTTTTCTGGAATTTAGTGATTTACATAAATGGTTTTGTAAAAATGATGTAAAATTGTATAAAATTGATATGAACATGATTTTTATATTTTTGAAAAGCTACTGAAGTTTTCTTCAAACTTGATGTTTTTAGTTTTATCTAAATGATTTTATTTTAAACGTTATTGACAGAACAAGTTTAGGTAGTATTGGACAAAATTAGTTTGCACAACAAAATTGTATGATTTTTAGTTATTTACAAAAAATTCGTTTTTTAGAAATTCCAAAGCCCAGTTGCTGTAAACATCTTGCACTTCATAGAAAAAATATTAAATCCTACAAATGATTCTGATAATATAGACGAAAAATAAAATGTAGTACGAAATTAAAACTGATTATAATTACAGCATCATATTTTATTTTTATGGAGATGTTTATTCACAATTTCTCTTGAATTGTTTTATGAAAATATTTTTTGGTGATGAACAACAACTTGATTAAGGAAAATCACATAATCACATTGTTTCCTAAGAGTCTCCCCATTAGAGTTGACTATTCAAGGTGGGGTGATTTAAGGTTGGGAACCTATTAGGACTTCCTCATACCCAAATCACTCCAAAAAAAAAAATAATAAGAAGAAACAAGGAGAGAGTTAGTAGATGATTGAGGAGATAATCAAAGAATAACAAAACCTTCGACTTTACCTTGCTAGCTCAATGATGCACTTCCTTTTTGCAAATTTTTCTACCTTTTTTGTGATTTTCTTAATTTCTAAGTGAGTTTCTAAATCCACTTAATTACTAACTTAAACTCTTTTTTGTGTTTTTTCTTTTGATTAACTTCTTTACTTCCTAATTATTTTCCTAACTTTTTCTTGAATGAGATTTTTTAGAGGAAGGAAGTAGTAGAGAAGATGAGAGGAGTATTGAGAGAAGTAGTGAAGTTGAGTTGTGTTTTTAGCTCAACTTTCTTACTTACTAATTATGACTTTTGCTTAGATGGAAAAATTAAGGAGGAAAAGAGTAGTAGAGAGAGAAGTTGTGAAGTTGAGTTGTGTTTTAGCTCAACTTGGTTTTGAAGTAAAAAAGGAGGGTATTTATAGAGAAATGAGGGAAATGAACTAGGGTTTCAAAAAAGTAGAAAATCAGATTTTAAACCCAAAAAATATGAATTTTCTCATTCTTAATCACCCTAATGACATCAATCTAATGACCTCACCCTAATGACATCATCAAATCTCTTTGGAAACACAAATATTCTTATTCTTTTTGGATTTTCTCATCAATGAAGCAAAATCAGATTTTCAGAAAATATTCTTCCCTAAACACTCTAATACGTAAAAAAAATGCATCGAAAAACGTGCCAAACAAAGCTGATTAGAACGCTGCGCCAAACGCAGGAGCTTGCGCTAGGCACAGCTCCGTGCGCTAGGCGCAAGGTCCTGCGTCTGGCGCAGGATGCTGTTGTGCACTAGGTGCACAATCATGCGTCTGGCGCATGGTCGTGTGCCTGGCGCACAACTCGAATTCGGTGGAGAAAATCCAGATTCTTGCCTGTTACACATGAGATTTGATTCTTATTCTCACTCATTTTCATGATTCTTATTCTTTAACTAATGGATAAAGGATGTGATTAGTTGATAATGAATATATTCTTATTCTTTATTCAATGGATAATGACTTGACCATCAAGAAAACTGATTACTACCGGTTTTGGGATACGATTAAAATTCCGACGCCTAATTGCGACTCGTGTTATTTTTGTTTTTTGAAAGACTCACTTAAGACAATTAACGAAAGCTCGTCAAATTAGTAAAAACGAGCGTGATTATACTACGAATCAATTTATTAAAACGGTGGTTGTAGTTATTGACTACGACTCACGGAAATTATATTTCTAAGCCGAAACTGCATGACTAATACGCAAAAATGGAAAACTGTACGATGGAATGAAACTCGCGCTCCGGACGAAACATGCATTTTGACGGGGCGCGCGCTCCACGATGCATGATGGTTTTCGTTATTTTTATTTCTTTTCAAAATCTTTATTTATCCGAAAAAGGGGTTCAAAATTTAGTGTCTACACCAATATACCAACACCATAAAAAACCTTCTGTACTTATTAATTAAGCTAAATGCAACAACCTGATAAAACTAACATCAATCTCAACATTGAACCCAAATCGACAGAAAATGCTTGAAAACCCTAGAATTGGGGATTTTTCTTTGAACAAGAATTTGAAAAAAAATTA
The DNA here is from genome assembly GCA_947648045.1 of Beta corolliflora. NCBI lineage: Eukaryota > Viridiplantae > Streptophyta > Magnoliopsida > Caryophyllales > Amaranthaceae > Beta > Beta corolliflora. The sequence continues at coordinate 105,581 of CANSZD010000921.1, read as the reverse complement.
GAAATAATGAGTTGAAAGTTCTTCCCGCTCTAATAGCATGTTAGTATTGAGATTATAGGGAGGAATGAAGGAGAAAAAAGCAAGAGCAGTAGCCATTGTTGGCTTTAGTTGAGAGCTCGTAGAGCTTTGAGAGAAAAAAAAAAAAGAAAAAAGTAAAAGAGTAATTTTTATTACTGCATTATGTTTATTACAACTTACTAACTAAGTAAAAAGGCAATAATACTAAGTACTAACCTATATATACTAACTACAATGTTTAACAAACAAACAGCTAATTAAGCTAAATGCAACAACTTGAGTCAACATGGTTGACTTCTAAGCCATCTCCAACAAGTAGAAGCCACTAATTAGTAGTTAATTAGTAATTAGTAATTCCCCCAAAATTTACAAAAGTTTTTTCGTAGATTCACCAAGCATTTATAGGTATTGGTAATGTAAAAGGGGGTTTAACATTAAATAGACATTAATTTAATAAGTGCATGCACTGAAAATTAAGATAATGTTTAAGTAGTGCCTAGTGGGCTGTGGGCCTTTTATTAAATAATTCATTTCATTATTAACCGGGCCCCTATATTGTATGAGACGACCCTGGTTTGGATCCACACGTAGCATGGTGAAATGGTAATGAGTTGAGTCTGAAGGTTGATAACTATGATAAGTGTCTCATATCAAACAAAACAAATCATCAGTGAGATGGAGTAGCGGCTTTGCACTTACCCACCCAAAATACGTCCTTGACATATCCTTTTAGTTTTCCAATTATAAGAGCAAATTCTCCCTCCTCGTGGACCAAGTCTACAAGAAGATAACCAATAAGTGGTGTTGTGGTCCGCGACTGCCACAGCTTATCCAAAGATATCATCAAGATTATCATAGAGAACATCATCTGGATCCTCCCATTTCATCCAACAGTTATCATTGACATCATATACCACCATAACATCGGTAAGTCGAGACATGACGAGTATTTTTGCTCTCCCTCATTGCCCAAAAAAGGAACAACAGCCAAAGCTCCTTTGCCGAGGCTGAACCTAGGGCAAGAAAGCTCTGGTAATGGTACACAAAACCCAAGTTTTGGGTCAAATACCTCAGCAAAAAGGGTATTTTTTCTTAGTTTTTCAGATGCAGGTGGACAATTTCCTCCAAATAGAAAGAGTTTACCCCCCATAGTGATAAGCACAGGGCAAAAACCTAGGGGATACTAAAGTAGCACCACCAGTCCAATTTAGATAATCTTTGGAAAAATCACATTGAATCATTGTATGCGATAAATTATTATGGTTTATATTGAGACTACTATAATAACGATTATCAAAATCTGAAACTAATTCTGGCTGTTTTGCGCCCATTTTCTCAGACATAACTTGACGAATGCCATAGATATTGAAATCACCACCAATGCAATAAACCTTAGGGTTAAAGGAAGCACTAGTACAGATAGGTTAATAGGTAGAGGTTACCCCACAATCATCATCATCAGGCTTTTGGTTTTGTTGAAGAAGATTTGCGCTCAACAACAAAAATGAATCGCCGCCGGTGCTGTGATGATGATTCACCCCTTCTTTCTTAGTTAGAACACGATCTATCAATTGAGAAATTTCAGCCTTGTACCAAAACACATTTACACTTTGACATACAGAGGCTTTCTACGTACAAAATGATAATCAAAAGATAGTTGTCTCTTGTGTAGCTTTATATCAGTAAAAGGCCGTCAAATAAAATATTTAATCGTACAAGATAAGCTTAAAGATTTTTTCCAAGTCAAAGACTCAAAAGTAATTTAGGGTTATAATGATAAAATAAAAACTAGGATAAATTTATCCAAATAGATATTAATATGTGTGTGTTATACTACTATATAAATATAAACCCCCTCACCTTTTACCACGACCATTATTGTGTCCAATATCAATTTGAACACTTTTAATATTCGTAAAGTCCCAGATTTTTTTATCTCATACGTCCATATTTTGTAAACGGGTCAAGTATATCACGATGCCAACACGGGAAAATCGAAATAAGTTGATATATTACATGTTATAGATTATGTCACTCTTTTACCCAAAAGTTAGGGGGACCAACATGTCCTCTATTAATATTAATCGAACAATCAACAAATTCAAATATCACATCTACTTCTCCATTCAAATAACAATTGATAACCAAATAAAGAAATTATGTTCCACAAGTCCGAGTCAACAAAAATGTTCACACTTGTGAATTGGCGCATGTAGACACATAATTGTGTCTCCCCATTTAAGGGTCCAATGATGAAATATGCCGCAATATTAGTTGGCACGGCCTAATGGAAGAGCAATCCGAATAACCATGCCATGTTGTGTTTTAAAATAATATTCTAAAGCCCAATTAATTATCCATGATGATTAATTAAAAATTAAACCCGTAAAACGTTTTAAGTCCATTTTTAAGAACCCAATTAAATATTTATTATTTTAATAAATATTTTCATAAATGCTTTTATTATCTTTAATAAATACTTTGAGCATAAATCATATTTTTCATCTCGTAAAATTCAATCCCCGGATTTTAGGGATAAAACATCTTCAAAAGACGTGTTGAATCAAAAATCAAATATCTTTGGAATATGCGCCGGACGCGGCGGCCGCTGCGCCGCGCCACGTGTGTCCGGGCCAGATTGGCCGAACGCGTCACGCGAGCCAATGAGCGCCTGACACGTGGACTTGTGACTCACACAAAGTCCCACATCTGACGCAAGTCCTGTGTGAGACGCAAGTTATTTTTCTATCTTTTAAAAATACGCGTTTACACATGTTCAAATTTGATTAGGTAGACCACATCAGGCGCGCCAATCTGCGCCTGACTCGTGGCCCTGCGCCTGACGCGTGGCCTTGCGCCTGTTACGTCAGACTGCGCCTGAAAATTCAATTCCAGACCGGTCAGGTCCGGGTTTGGACCGGAATAGACCTGTTTTTTTTTCAATTTTAACTACAAATTTAAATCCATAAGTTGTTTTGTTGTGAGATCTGCGTCGACTTGCCCGGGCCGGGAATCGAACCCATGGCTGCTTTTTTTCTCTCTCCTCACCGTTTTTCGCTCTCCTAAATGGCAAAAACCGTAGAAATGGAAAAAGGGGGAAAGGGGAAATAGGAAAATATGATTAAAGAGAGCGAAAACAGAGAAAAAGAAAGGGGGTTTGGTTTCTCGAAAAGCAAAGGTGGTCAAGAGGAGAGAGAAGGATGTGAATGACGGTGGACCGCCGGTGCTGCAGTGTTGATGGTGATCGTTGGTGCTGTAGTGTGGATGGGAGTGATGATTTGAAGGGGATAGGAGAGAGAGAAGAAGAAAAGGAGGTCAAGGCTAAGAGATGACTTTTAGGGTTTCTTGTGTTTGTTGGAGGTTAGGTTGGGCTACGTTTGCCTACACACATTCACGCTCCTCACTTCAGTCAGTGTTTTTTGAAAAAAATTTATGGATTTCGGGTTTTCGAACCGGATCGGAAACCCGGTATCCATAATTTCTCTGGACCGGGGACTGGACCGGAATCAACCGATCCGGTTCCGGTCTAAAGTTCGGTCCGGTTCCGGTTCAAAGTCCAGTCCCAGTCCCCTTTTGCACACCCCTGTGTGCCAGTTGAGGTCCCAGAAGACATATGTTTAGATGATGCTCGACCAGAAAGGACCCTAAAGATTGGATCTTCCCTTATCCCCTGATTTGCAGGGAACTTTGATAATCTTACTCAAGGAGTTTCAAGATATGTTTGCTTATAGTGTTGAAGAGATGCCTGGAATTGATCCAGAGATAGCTGTTCACATATTGAATGTTGATCCAAACATGAAACCAGTTCGTCAGAAGAAAAGACATCTCGGACCAGCCAGAAATCAAGCGGTAGATAAGGAGGTGCAAAGGTTGTTAGAGGCCCGTTTCATCAGAGATACTTATTATCTAGATTAGATAGTTAACGTGGTCATGGTGCCAAAGCCCAACGGCACATGAAGGATGTGTGTGGGCTACACTGATCTGAATAAAGTCCTGTCCGAAGGACAATTTTCCTTTGCCAAAATTGAATCGGCTGGTTGACTCCACGGCCGGCCATGCTTTGTTGAGCTTCATGGATGCCTATTCCAGTTTCCATCAAATTCCTATGTGGCCAGACGACCAGGACAAGATGTCTTTCATAACAGAGAAAGGATTGTATGGTTGGCTGATGATGTTTTGGGACTCAGAAATGCGTCGGCCACCTTCCAGAGACTGATCAATACAGTTTCTCAGCCGCAATTGGGTAGGAATATGGAGGCGTACATAGATGATATGATAGTGAAGAGTCAGCAAGAAAATGATCACATTGGTGATTTGCGAGAGACCTTTGAGACTCAAGGAAATATAAGCTAAAGTTGAATCCCAAAAAATGTGTTTCTAGTAGACTAGAGGGGAATTGAAGCTAATCCTGAAAAAATCCAATCCATTTTGGATATGAAGACGTCGGCTAAGATTGAGGAAGTGCAGTGTTTGACTGGCTGCCTCGCGGCTCTTGGCCGGTTCATTTCCAAGTCGAGGGACAAATGCCACCATTTCTTTGCTACAATTAAGAAAAAAGCCCAGTTTATATGGACAGCTGAGGCAGAGCAAGCGCTTCAACAAGTCAAAGACCATCTTTGTCAGTTACAAAGGTTGGTCAGCCCAGTCGAGGGGGAGTAATTGTTTGTATACTTAGTAGTGTCTCCTCAAGCTCTAAGCGCTATCCTGCTGGCCGAGCGCGAGTCAGTACAAATTCCGATATATTTTGTGAGTCATGTGCTCAAACATGTAGAATACAGATATACTTCGGTCGAGAAGTTCGGATTGACACTAGTCATGGCCAGGCGAAAGCTAAGACCTTTTTTTTTAGCTCACAGCATAATGGTCTATACTGATCAGCCTTTTAAGCAAGTATTACAAAAGATGGAGGCCGCTGGAAGAATGTTAAAATGGGCTGCTGAGTTAAACATATTTGAAATAACTTTCGAGCCAAGGAGGCCATTTAAGGCTATACCCTAGCTTACTTCATAGTTGAGCTTACTCGGCCAACTATAGACCTGATAGCTGATCCAGCAGAAAGTAGGAAGTATTGGACTCTTATGGTAGATGGATCATCAACAACCAATGGATGTGGAGCAGGAATTATTTGTCAATCTCCGAAGGGAGATAAGTTTGGATATACCTTAACATTCCAGTTCCAGGCGTCCAAAAATGGGCCTGAATATGAGGCCCTGCTAGTTGGAAACAAGATGTGCAGAGCGGCTTGGCCTTTAGAGATCGAGGCCAAATCAGGCTCTCTCTTAATGGTCAGCCAAGTAAATGGAGATTATGAATGCAAGGAAGCATCTATGAGCAAGTACATACGTCTTAGCAGAGATAAGATTGAACCTTTAAAGAGGTTTGTGATGGAGTAATACCAAGATCAAAAAACCACCAGGCTGATGCTCTTTCAAAGTTAGCCAGTTCAGCTGATTGTGATATACCAACGACAGTGTTCTGGGAAGTTAAGTCAAAGAAAAGTATTGATCAAGAAGAGGTTATGTTCCTAAGCAGAGGAAAAGTATGGATGGAGCCCATCATAAACTTCAAAAAGACGGGCCAGTTACCCTCATACCCTATGGAGGCTAAGTATGTCAAGGCCAGATACAAGTGGTTTGAAGTGTGGGATGAAACTTGAGTGTATCACCCGAGAAGATGGACTGGATGTTTTAAAGGAACTCCATGAAGGGGCCTGTGCATCTCATATTGGGGGAAGAGCCTTAGGAGAGAAGGCCTTGAGAACTGGGTACTATTGGCCTACCTTGAAAGAAGATGCCCTTGCTCATGCTAAGAAATGTGACAGTTGTCAGAAGCATGGAAACTTGCACCAGAAGCCTTCCAATTACCTAACACCCATTTTGTTCCCTCTGCCTTTTGCTAAATGGGGCATGGATATCTTGGGACCCTTTCCTGTGGCCGCTGGACAAAAGAAGTTTGTGATTGTGGGTGTTGATTATTTTACTAAGTGGGTAGAAGTGGAGGCAGTGCGAGGCATAACTACCAATTATGTCAATAATTTTATTTAGATGAACATCATAACTCGATTTTGCATGCCGCAATTAATTGTCTTCGACAATGGTCCACAATTTGAAACGACAAAGCTGAAAGATTGGCTGGCGAAAAGAGAAATCAAGGGTCATTTTGCTGCAGTAGCCCACCCACATGCTAATGGGCAAGTAGAGTCCTTCAACAAGAACTTGTCAAATGACATCAAAAGGAAGTTGGAAAATGCTAAGGGATTACGGGTTGAAGAACTATAGTTGGCTCTATGGTCAATTAGAACCTCGGCCAAGAATTCCACAGGCGAGACACCTTTCATGTTAGTCTATGGAACTGAAGCTGTGTTGCTTATTGAGATTGAAGAGCCCACCCTAAGAGTCATGATGTACATAGAAGAGGCCAACTAGGCCGCCTTGCGCACTGCTTTGGATCAATTACCAGAGGTAAGGGGCAACGCACTGTTAAGAATGCAATTGTACAAGCTTCAAATGGCTCGTGAATTTAACAAGAGGTTACCAGACGACCGCTGAAAGTAGGAGATTTGTTCAGAGGAAGATGGAAGCTGTAGGACGAGCCAAAGAACAGGGTAAGCTGATAGCAAATTGGGAAGGTCCTTACCTGGTTGTGGAAGAATTAAGAGGTGGAACATTCCCTCTTCAAGATCTAGATGGACGACCCATACAGCGAACCTGTAATTCAAACACTCTGAATAAGTACTACGCTTGATCTAAAGCAGTGCTCAGCAATGGTAGTTTGTAAACAGAAAAATTACCAGGGCACAAAAAGAGAATTAGGAATGTATGCATGTACCTTGGTGCTTTGCCAAGCAAAATTCACATAATACAATTTCTACATTCTCTCTATACATCTGATTGTTCTCTATTGTATTTAAGTCATTCACTTTCGGGCATCTTACCACTGGTTAACCATTGGTCTTAAAGTGACATTAACTTAGCTAAAAATTGAAGAAACTAATAACGTCTAAAGGAAGTAAGCCAATATAATTAGCCTAAAAGAATGAATAACCCCAGTAAGGAACAATTATTTTTATGACACACATTGCTTCCTAAAGGAAGCCGACCACAAGATAGTAAACCTTAGTAAAGGTATCTTATTTTCAAAAGCAAGGTCGGCCAAATTTTAATATTCCCTAGTAAGGAAAACATTATTACAAGACGAACATTGCTTCTTAAAGGAAGTCGGCCTGAAAATAGTAAACCTTAGTAAAGTTATCTTATTTTCAAAAGCAAGGTCGACCAAGTAGTAATGACCCCAGTAAGGGAACCATTATTACAAGACGAACACTGCTTTATAAAGGAAGTCGGCCATGTTGGAAAGTGAGATTATTATTATGCGCAAAAACTAATTATGCAAATCCAATTGCAGGTCATAGAAGTGCGACGTGGCCTATGTTGATCGGGTTCCTTCTTTGAACACGGCTCGTCGGGAAAGTTCGGACGAGCCCAGTTCTAGTAATGGGGGGGGGGAAGCGACCAAGCCTTGGAACTTATAGGACATGCGCATTCCAGACGAGTGCCTTTGGACTTGGGAAAAGTAATTCAAGTGATAATCGTCCAAGCGTTGGACGAGTGCCTTTAGACTTGGACAAATTAGTTCAAGCCATAATCGTCCAGTGTTGGACGAGCGCTTTTGGACTTGGACATATTTATTCATATTCATTAATCGTCTATCATTCAAGACGATCGCTTTGGACTTGGGCAGATTTATTCAAGATTATTAATCGTCTATTATTCAGGATGAATGCTTTTCGACTTAGTTTGATAATTGAAATTGCAATTGTCTAGTATTTAGTCTTAGGACGAGTATATTTGGACTTGAGCCTGTTTAAAATCATGGTCGTCCAGTATTAAGTTCTAAGACGAGCATAGTTGGACGTAAGCAACTTAATAATAAAATATCCTTTGCATAACATAGAAAATTCATTGCCAAAATGAGGCCGATTTACAAGACTAGCCAAATTGTTCAAAAGAAAAACAAAGTAAATCTAGATTAAAAATGGCTACAAGGGTGGCAAATCAGCCAAGATACAACAACAATAATAGCCTAAAAGCTATTCATTCTAAACAGCCGGGGTTGCATCTTCGTCGTTCGCCTGGTCCTCAAGGGCTTCCTGGCCGTCCACCTGGTCCTTAGGATTCTCCTCATCATCGTCCTCCTCTTCTTCGTCAGAATAGGAGAAGTTTGGGGAAGTCTCACCAGCTATCTGGGCCCTGTGTAAGTCCTGCTGAAATAGCAAGCGGCGCTCAAAGCGGGAAACCTCTTCAGGTTCGACCTTCATCTCGATGGCTTTTAGAGCCCAGCCTTTGGAGGTTTCGACGACGTCGAGCAGGGCCTCCTTGGCGTCATTGAAGGATTGGACTGCCTCCTCCTTCAGAGGAGAGTTATCCTCATTAAGTTTGAGGTTCTCCTTTCTGAGCTTAGCAGCAGCCAAGAGAGCTGCGTTTCTCTCCTCCTCCAAGTCGTCCGACACTATATCCAGGGCCAGCTTCAACCCATCCTTCTCTTTTGATCAATTCGTTGATCTTGACGAGGTATATTTTGTTGCTGGATTCCATGGTTGCTAGACGACTCTCCCAAGATTCTTGGGATTGACAATGGAGAGTCCTTAGCATCTCGCAATCTTGAATTGCCTTATCCCCGGTCATAGTAGCTTGGTGGACGAGCTGTTTATTTTCCTTCCTCAGCTCCCTGGCCCAATCCTCACTTATTATGTTAGTGGACGTTGTCGAACACAATGAAATAAATACAAGTGAAGACCAGGCCCCCCCGTAAGCCCTTGATGTAGGACTTAGGGTAGGATTTGAAAAGCTCCTATTTGAGCTTGTCCCTCTCAGCCCTAGACATATTGGCAAAGACCGATGAAGACTCATCACCGCGTCTTCAGCAAGAGCAGCTGGCTCTACCGCGGGCCCTTTGCCCTTATCTGGAAAATGTGGTAAAGTCAGTTCTTTTGATTGGAAAAACAACTACAAGTCTGTTGGACGAATTCATTGGACGTCCACCAACTTGCAGCGTCCAAACAATGTTTAAGTAGTATGACTCACCAGATGGTAGGGAAGCAGATCTATAATCCGGGGGCATTTGAGCCACCAGCTGCGAAACTAGCCCGCTTAAGGCCGATACTTCCTTGTCAGTCGCGTCCGGTTGAATCTCCGTAGCTGCAGCCGCTTCTGGCTGTCTTTTAGTCTGATCAGCCGCGTCCGACTGATCCACATGGAGGAAGGGGGAGATATGCCCTTCCTCTCCCAAAATAGGAGAGATGGTGGATGAAACATCCACCACCATCATAGTCTTGTCCACAGGATGTGGACGCGACTCGACTCCCGCCTTTTGATTGACGGGAGTGGCTTTTTGAATGGACGAGCTCGTCCGTTATAGTTTCTTCTTCTGGACAAATCCCTTTGTCTTCTTCGCCAAAGGAGCATCCTCGGCGGCAGTAGATGGCCTCTTCTAAGACGAAGCTGGTTTCCCAGCAAACGTGTTTGACGTTGGGGCATTCTTCTGCAAAAGGAAAAAGGAACAAGTTAGATGGAGAAACGTCCAAAGTCAACGTCCCAAAAATTCAAAAGTTTATTGGACGCACTTTCTTTGCTAAAGGAAGCCGGCCTGAAAGGCCGCTTTTGGTGAGACTGTTCAGAAATTCTATCTGGACGAGGTGTGCTTAACAAAAGAAGCCTGCCAAACTTCAGCCGCCTTCCTTCTAAAAAAGATCTTCTTCCAGAAGATAGTAAACCTAGCCTTTAAATTATAGACGAAGACCATCTATTGAAGGAGGTCGGCCAAGTCTAGCCGCCTTCCTTCTACAAAAGATCTTCGTCCAAGAAAATGTTATGTAAATCCTAGACGAAGACCATCCGCTGAAGGAGGTTGGCCAAGTCTAGCCGTCTTCCTTCTCTGAAGGATCTCCGTCTAGAAAATTTATTTAAATATGGACGAAGAATGAATCTAGAAGGTCGCCCAAGTCTAGCCGCCTTCCTTCTAGATTACACCTTCGTCCAAAAAAAAACCAGAGACTCGCCAAAGTATCATCCCACTTTTCTGGCCTCGTCCGGGAGTACTCCTTCCAATGATTTGCACTGAATTTTGACATATCTATGTCACCCTTCCAAGATTTGCGAAGGAGTGCTCATCGCTTCGCAAAGGAAAAGTTAAGTTGGTTAGTAAAAAGGTTTTTGGACTACTTACTTTACTTAGATATTTGGTGAATTACCTTTATCTCCGTCCAACCGCAAGCCAGTGGCGACCAAGAAGTTGTCATCAAAAAACATTTATTTTAAAGGGATCCAGTTAGCTGGCCCTTTCAAAGTTGGACGATTATGTTTGGTGTACTCTTCTATCTTGAAGTACTCCACTACCTCGTCATCGTGCCTATCTTCCTAGTCCAAGATAGGAGCTCCTCGTCCGGTGTTTTTTGGCGCCCGACTGCGGTAACGATATCCCCCGGCAATGTTTTCGCTGGGCGTCCAGAGGAAGATGTAATCTGCCTTATAGTCGTGCATCTTTGAGGGTTTATCCCAAGCCATGATAAACCCAGCACTGTTGCAGATGCTGAACCAGGCCCACTCAACAGTTTTGGGAACCTTGGAGACGTAATGAAGATGGGTAAAGGCTGGTAAGGAAAGAGCCATGCCGCGCAGTTCACAGACGGCTATGAAAGTTAAAATGTTATGTCAGGCGTTCGACACCAGGTTATTATGGTCGAGGTTATAAAGCCTTAGCACCTCTTCGATAAGTCGTGGAGGATAAACCTCAACCTTGCATCCAAGGCCAGTTTATAGACAACGAACTGACCCCTGGGAGCACTGAAGATAGTGGCCTTCCCTTCAGGAATCACAAATGAATAGTCCAGCATGGGCATGGCTGTGGATAAGTGGCTAGGGTCTGGGCCAAGTTTTTCCAACAATTTACGGTTGGCTATTATAAATCCTGGGTTAGAAAGGGGACCTAGACGTCTCCTAATTTCGGACGACGTTGTGGAAGGATCGTCTGACTCCATAGGTGAGCCAGACTCGTCCTCATCACCCTCATTGTGGGCTTCTTCCATCTCTACACCTCTTCTAGACGGGCTTGCGTCTGGATTGGTTTGATCAGGATTTCCTTCCCTACTATTCTCGGGAAAAGATAGCTCTGCCGCATGCCGAGCACTTTGGGTTTCCCTTTCCCTTATTTCTCCCTCAAGAATACGACCAGTAGACTCTTCCATTTCAGAACTAGAAGTAGGAAGTGTAACACCCCAGAATTTCAAAGGCGGAAAAGAAAGAAATAATAATATATTTAATAGGACGATGGCGGAAACATCGTCTTCTGGGAATGTCACTACTACAAGAATAATGTTTAAATAACTAAGTGATAAAAACAAACATAAGTAAATACTATAAGTAAATTAATTACTTAGATTAAAATCGAAATGAAAAAACTATCTCAAACTAAAGAGAAGTCTAGAACTAAAACCCTAATAGATTGTTTCTCGCATCTCAACCCGAGCACAAAACCAAAGAAAATCCCCATCAACAAAACCTGCAAAACATACAACAAATATCCACAATCAGTGGGGAGTAACTAGCAGTTCTCCCAGAACAAAAGCAATCAAAGTACGATTCAGAAGAAGATTATTAAGAAAGGAATAACATGCAATCATTACATCAATAGCATGCACATAGAAATCATAAAGCTCATAGATGAAACAAGTTATCATCAACAATAAGTAAACATGATAGAGTGAGTGACATAATTCTAATATATATAAATAATAATAAATCAAGAATTCAACAAGTTATTGAGTCAGAAACCGAACGCCAGTGATTCGCAAATCACTTCCTAAGGTTTGTCAGATCGCAATCTCCAGGTCAGTCTATGGGCTTACGTTCCCCACTGCCTGTGTCTAAGAATGGCCAAACTCCGTGCGAGGGTAGAACACGCGAGAACTCCCCGACTCTCGGACGACAATAATTAACCTGGTGTACCCCTAGTTCGCAAAACCGGGTGGTTGGCATGTTCTTCACCGGGGACTACATCTATCCCACCGGATATTCTTATCTCAAAATACAATCATGCATACAATCCAAGTATCATTCATCAAAATATTCATCAAAAAGGGATGCCACCCTACTTATACCCACAGTTCATCAAAACAGTTCTTCATAATTCCTCAAAATAAATCACTTATAAATTTTCAACAAATATCTCTCATAATAACACTTGAACATCTCCAAACATCATCAATGATAATATACTGGTTTTTACAGCATCCACAATTCAATCAACAATACACCACCAAATAACTCTAAATCATATTCATTAAAAGAGTAGTAACACTTAATTATTTTCTTCCATAAATCAAACATAAACATGTGGTTACCCAATGATACATACTGTATACTACTGAAAATCAGCAACCCAGAATATAATAAATTATGAATTATTTCTGATTTACAAGCCCTCAAACAATTTAAAAGTGTATCCTCAATTTCACAACAAAAACACCATAATAATTATTAAACTAATAATTTCGAGCAGTAAAATCATAAAAAAATTATCATACGACCCTAATGGCTCTAATGACATGATAAAATTTTTATTTATAATTTTTGGACTCCAAAAGTATTTTTAACAGTTAATATACAGATTTCCTCAAATAAGCCATTATAATAATTAAAAATATAAACAGACGCTCATAAATTACCAAAAATTTACATAACATGTAAAAACTCACGCAAATACATAATATTCAAATAAATTAATTTTTGTCCTTCTACAAATAATTTCCATGATTTATATACTGACAGAACCGAAATTACATAAAATAGATATATCAATTAAATAAAATAGTAAACAGTAGGAAAAAATTAATCTAAGGCATGGAATACATACTACGTATGTAAAATGATCTAAGAAAAATAATTTCATCAATTTTAACAGTCGTTCCATAATTATCATGCAATTTAGCCAAAAACACACAAAACACCAATTTAATCAAATAAATACTAAAAATCATGCGAAAATTATTTTTCTCTACACAGTATTCACATAGCATTTATCAAGTATATTCATGTCAAATTTCGTCAAAAATATCGTTCAAAAAGTATTTTAAATAATTCCTAGCGTAGTAATCTAATACCGAATAATACCCTAATCACTATGGTTCTAAGATAACAACTAGTTACCTGGATCGTCGGGAGGAGAGTTGAGTATAAAGAGACAATCATGAGTTAAGCATGCAATCCAAATCCTCTTCTAACCCCAAGGCATAACGAACGAGAATTGTAGCAACAAGCCACTAGGCATTTCTTCTTGAACGTTGAAAATTCTTGTTTCGCACTGCTCTGTTACGACCATGATTCCCAATGATCAAAAGCTTAAATTCTAAATCGCCCCGGTCCAAATGTAGAACAAGACGTTATAAACGTTGTATCCAAATTTGAAGACGATCAAACGGTTAGATCTCCGTATACGGTTATTTTCGTGAAGGTGTGATAGGAAAAACCGGGTTGAACCTTTCTATTCTTTTCCTCTTCCTTTTCTCTCTTCCTTTTCTTGAAAAACGGTGGGTGATAAATGCAAATGATGCTGAATTTCTTTGAATAAAAATCAGAATTTTATGGATGTTTAATGGTTGAAATAAAGGGTTTTAATGAAGGAGAATGATTAGGGGGTTATAGGAGTTACAAAGCTACCAAGAGTCACAAGGAAAAATAAAAAGAAAAGAAAGAAGAGGAGCTCTCCTTCTCCATCTCCTTGGCCAGCTGTCAAGCCCAACACACCAACAAAAATTTCGGCCCAAATCAACAAGGGTCCATGCTTCAAAAGCCCGCTACGCGATAAATCGATAAATTCTTAAATCGCGCCTAAACTTTGAAAATACTTAATAATGAAAATAATTCTAATAAATTATAATATAAATATAAATATAATAAACACATTAGCACGCCACATGCGATGCAACATTTCATCACCCAAGTCGGTCCAACAACGTTACAAAAACGCTACGCGACAAAACAACATCCTAAACGCCTAAACAAATAACGAAATTAATATAACCTTTAAAATAAATAACTAACAACTTAAAATAAATATATATATAAATATATCACAACATATAAATATATATACACATTTTCACAACACGTTCCAAAATAATCTAAATAATAAATTATTTATTTTTACGAAAAATATCATTTTAAAATAAACTAACACCAAAAATAAAGAGTGAAAATTACGGGGTGTTACAATCACTCCCCCTTAAAAGAGTTTCGTCCTCGAAACTTAAAAACAACCAAGAGATAAAAGAAAATGCTCTATATAAAGAACATTAAGAGAACAAAAATCAATGGATTTTAGTTAACTAAACAACTTTGCAGGTATAAAATTTGATAACTCAAATAATATATAATTTATTTTGGAAGACCAAAGAGTTGTAGTAAAGAAGCACGGTAACAACAATCATTTTATAAAATGTGAAAGAACCAAAGACAAGTATTAGAAAGTTTAAGGTAAAAACTTTTGCACAATAAACTATAGGTAATTTTGTAAAAGAAGCAGGAATAAATAGTTACGTAAAATTATAAAAGAATAAATCCGATCATACATAAATATTTTTAGAAAAGAAACGAAGTAGAAAAAAGTTCGTAAATAGATAGCCAAACCAATTTAAATAGAGGTAACCACACGAGTTTATACTCCACTTAAAGAGATAAGAGCAATTTAATAAAGAGTAGCTAGCTGCTTTATTAAATTAGCACTTACGAACACAAGTCATGACATATGTTATAAGAGCGTACGCCTCCTAAACATATATATGAAAATTAAAGTTCGCAAAAGAAATTTTAAACTTTAAAATAGATTTCACAACGACGAAACACTAATAATAAATAGGCGATAAAGTAATAAATTATTAACAACAATTATAAAATTTGCTAAGTCGACACAAATGTGCATGGAACCACCCATTGCAATCTAGTATCAACAAAACAATATTTGAAAGCCTTCTTATCAAATCAACATTGGAGTTTACTGGAATCACCCAATATAAACTTAATGTCAACTCAAAAAGGAAATTAAATCAAAACAAATAAAATGCGTCAACTTATCAAATTGACATACAAGTCACAGGAATCACCCATTATGACTCAATATCAACTCAAACAAGTTTAAAATTTAGACCGAGTATATAAATTTCATTTTCAAAGAATATAAAACAGATCACCAAAACCAAAGAATTAAATAAGAAGTATTGAAAACAACCAAAATTTTGATATGAAATGAGAAAGCACTAAATATTTAAACAAGAAACAACAAATAGTAAACGAGATCCTTTCACGTATTTGAGTTCGAAAAATAATGCTAATAAGAAAAGTAAATTAGTAAGTAAAATAAAAGTTGTGGAATGTTAACCTTTAAAACAAAATAGTTTGCGTCTACATTTCAAACTAACACCAAGACAACTCATTAAAGTACTTTTATTTTCAAAGACTACAAAACTTATTACCATAATTAAAAGCTAAACAAGGATTAGCATGAAAAATAAAAATATTAAAAGGAAAATATTTATAACTATAGATGGTCAAAAACGGTAAGAGAAATTTGAAGAATATCTTGAAAGACAATTTCAAAACCCCTTTCTTATTCCAAACCATTATAAAACAATTGAAAAGAGTATGTCAAAATATTAACAATAACAAAATTTGAAAGTCAGAAAATAACTCTAACATAAGTATAAAATTTATTAAGTTCAAAGATCTAAAATATAATTTGGAATATAAATTCAAACTAGAAAGTTTTGTAAATAATAAAACAGATACGTGGTACTCACATAAAAACAACACTCAATTGAAAAAGAACAGAAAATATATACTGTCTCACATAATAACATATACTATCAAGCAACTAGCAAATAAAATAAATGCAATGCAACACACAAGACTATATTAAAATAAAATTAAAGCTTATTTCTAAATTGCAAAACACAAAACAAATTAAACACAACGAAACCGAGAAGGCTATAAATTACTTCGCTTTCGCTGCGCACTCTGATAAAAGAGAAGATAAATTACATGTAAGTGGCCCTGCAAATAAGATTAGCAAACTTGGTAGACTAATTCCACCAATAATACAAATAACTATACATAAAACATATGCTCCATAAGCATGAGAGCACACCATATTCCCATAAAGCTTCCCTTTACTTACTCTACCCATAACACTCTCATTATAGTGAACAACTAAACTTAATTCTAAACAAATTTTATATCCTATGGCTAACTAATAATTCTAAAGAATCATTAGCAACTCTTTTTCAGAGTTTAGGAGCGTTTTGCTCTGATACCAACTGTAACACCCCAGAATTTCAAAGGCGGAAAAGAAAGAAATAATAATATATTTAATAGGACGATGGCGGAAACATCGTCTTCTGGGAATGTCACTACTACAAGAATAATGTTTAAATAACTAAGTGATAAAAACAAACATAAGTAAATACTATAAGTAAATTAATTACTTAGATTAAAATCGAAATGAGAAAACTATCTCAAACTAAAGAAAAGTCTAGAACTAAAACCCTAATAGATTGTTTCTCGCATCTCAACCCGAGCCCAAAACCAAAGAAAATCCCCATCAACAAAACCTGCAAAACATACAACAAATATCCACAATCGGTGGGAGTAACTAGCGCTTCTCCCGAACAAAAGCAATCAAAGTACGATTCGAAGAAGATTATTAAGAAAGGAATAACATGCAATCATTACATCAATAGCATGCACATAGAAATCATAAAGCTCATAGATGAAACAAGTGATCATCAACAATAAGTATACATGATAGAGTGAGTGACATAATTCTAATATATATAAATAATAATAAATCAAGAATTCAACAAGTTATTGAGTCGAAACCGAACGCCACGATTCGCAAATCACTTCCTAAGGTTTGTCGGATCGCAATCTTCAGGTCGCCCTATGGGCTTACGTTCCCCACCGCCCGTGTCTAAGAATGGCCAAACTCCCGATGCAGGGTAGAACACCCAGAACTCCCTGACTCTCGGACGACAACAATTAACCCAGGTGTACCCCTAGTTCGCAAACCAGGTGGTTGGCATGTTCTTCACCAGGGACTACATCTATCCCACCGGATATTCTTATCTCAAAATACAATCATGCATACAATCCAAGTATCATTCATCAAAATATTCATCAAAAAAGGGATTCCACCCTACTTATACCCACAGTTCATCAAAACAGTTCTTCATAATTCCTCAAAATAAATCACTTATAAATTTTCAACAAATATCTCTCATAATAACACTTGAACATCTCCAAACATCATCAATGATAATATACTGGTTTTTACAGCATCCACAATTCAATCAACAATACACCACCAAATAACTCTAAATCATATTCATTAAAAAGAGTAGTAACACTTAATCATTTTCTTCCATAAATCAAACATAAACATGTGGTTACCCAATGATACATACTGTATACTACTGAAAATCAGCAACCCAGAATATAATAAATTATGAATTATTTCTGATTTACAAGCCCTCAAACAATTTAAAAGTGTATCCTCAATTTCACAACAAAAACACCATAATAATTATTAAACTAATAATTTCGAGCAGTAAAATCATAAAAAAATTATCATACGACCCTAATGGCTCTACTGACATGATACAATTTTTATTTATAATTTTCTGACTCAAAAAGTATTTTTAACAGTTAATATATAGATTTCCTCAAATAAGCCATTATAATAATTAAAAATATAAAAAGACGCCCAAAAATTACCAAAAATTTAAATAACATGTAAAAACTCACGGAAATACATAATATTCAAATAAATTAATTTTTGTGCCTTTAAAAATAATTTCCATGATTTATATACTGACAGAACCGAAATTACATAAAACAGATATATCAATTAAATAAAATAGTAAACAGTAGGAAAAAATTATTCTAAGGCATGGAATACATACTACGCATGTAACATGCTCTAAGAAAAATAATTTCATCAATTTTAACAGTCGTTCCATAATTATCATGCAATTTAGCCAAAACCGCACAAAACACCAATTTAATCAAATAAATACTAAAAATCATGCGAAAATTATTTTTCTCTACACATTATTCACATAGCATGTATCAAGTATATTCATGTCAAATTTCGTCAAAAATCTCATTCAAAAAGTATTTTAAATAATTCCTAGCGTAGTAATCTAATACCGAATAATACCCTAATCACTATGGTTCTAAGATAACAACTAGTTACCTGGATCGTCGGGAGGAGAGTTGAGTCTAAAGAGACAATCATGAGTTAAGCATGCAATCCAAATCCTCTTCTAACCCCAAGGCATAACGAACGAGAATTGTAGCAACAAGCCACTAGGCATTTCTTCTTGAACGTTGAAAATTCTTGTTTCGCACTGCTCTGTTACAACCATGTTTCGCACTGCTCAGAATGTAGAACAAGACGTTATAAACGGTGTATCCAAATTTGAAGACGATCCAACGGTTAGATCTCCGGCTACGATTATTTTCGTGAAGGTGCGACAGGAAAAACCGGGTTGAACCTTTCTATTCTTTTCCTCTTCCTTTTCTCTCTTCCTTTTCTTGAAAAATGGTGGGTGATAAATGCAAATGATGCTGAATTTCTTTGAATAAAAATCAGAATTTTATGGATGTTTAATGGTTGAAATAAAGGGTTTTAATGAAGGAGAATGATTAGGGGGTTATAGGAGTTACAAAGCTACCAAGAGTCACAAGGAAAAATAAAAAGAAAAGAAAGAAGAGGAGCTCTCCTTCTCCATCTCCTTGGCCGGCTGTCAAGCCCAACACACCAACAAAAATTTCGGCCCAAAGCAACAAGGGTCCATGCTTCAAAAGCCCGCTACGCGATAAATCGATAAATTCTTAAATCGTGCCTAAACTTTGAAAATACTTAATAATGAAAATAATTCTAATAAATTATAATATAAATATAAATATAATAAACACATTAGCACACCACATGCGATGCAACATTTCATCACCCAAGTCGGTCTAACAACGTTACAAAACGCTACGCGACAAAACAAAGATCCTAAACGCCTAAACAAATAACGAAATTAATATAACCTTTAAAATAAATAACTAACAACTTAAAATAAATATATATATAAATATATCACAACATATAAATATATATACACATTTTCACAACACGTTCCAAAATAATCTAAATAATAAATTATTTATTTTTACGAAAAATATCATTTTAAAATAAACTAACACCAAAAATAAAGAGTGCAAATTACGGGTGTTACAATCACTCCCCCTAAAAGAGTTTCGTCCTCGAAACTTAAAAACAACCAAGACATAAAAGAAAATACTCTATATAAAGAACATTAAGAGAACAAAAATCAATGGATTTTAGTTAACTAAACAACTTTGCAGGTATAAAATTTGATAACTCAAATAATATATAATTTATTTTGGAAGACCAAAGAGTTGTAGTAAAGAAGCACGGTAACAACAATCATTTTATAAAATGTGAAAGAACCAAAGACAAGTATTAGAAAGTTTAAGGTAAAAACTTTTGCACAATAAACTATAGGTAATTTTGTAAAAGAAGCAGGAATAAATAGTTACATAAAATTATAAAAGAATAAATCTGATCATACATAAATATTTTTAGAAAAGAAACGAAGAAGAAAAAAGTTCGTAAATAGATAGCCAAACCAATTTAAATAGAGGTAACCACACGAGTTTATACTCCACTTAAAGAGATAAGAGCAATTTAATAAAGAGTAGCTAGCTGCTTTATTAAATTAGCACTTACGAACACAAGTCATGACATATGTTATAAGAGCGTACGCCTCCTAAACATATATATGAAAATTAAAGTTCGCAAAAGAAATTTTAAACTTTAAAATAGATTTCACAACGACGAAACACTAATAATAAATAGGCGATAAAGTAATAAATTATTAACAACAATTATAAAATTTGCTAAGTCAACACAAATGTGCATGGAACCACCCATTGCAATCTAGTATCAACAAAACAATATTTGAAAGCCTTCTTATCAAATCAACATAGGAGTTTACTGGAATCACCCAATATAAACTTAATGTCAACTCAAAAAGGAAATTAAATCAAAACAAATAAAATGCGTCAACTTATCAAATTACAAACAAAATTGAAAATTACAAACAAAATAATTGACCCTACATCTGGAACGAAAGAAAACAATGAAGTAGATAACAAATTGGTGGTTGACGGCCGCGACGAACACCGAGAGAGCGAGGATAGAAGATATGCGAGCGATGAGATCGATGGTTGGTGGTGGTTAACGATGAGCAACGAGGCGGATGATTAGTGGTGGTTGATGACGAGCGACGAGGCTAGTGGTTGGTGGTGGTTGATGACGAACGAGGAGGCCGAAAACGAGGATTTGAGAGCGAAGAATGAAGAGGATGAGAGGAAGTCGAAGTTCACGGAGGATAAGAGGAAATTGAGAGAGGGAAGAGGAAGTTCATAGAGGATTTTTTCGACAGGAGAAGAGGAAATAAGAGGAGGAGAGGAAGTTGAGAGAGGCAAAAGGGAGTGGTTTTAGGGTTAGTGAATAATGAGGTGCGTATGGGGTTTTATTGAGCTCGGGGTGTAACTGGGTAGGAGAGAGGGGTGAGATGTGTATCATCATACGGGGTTTTGTTGGGCTCAGCATAAATGGGCCCATTAACTGATCCAAGTGACAAAGAACCGATCGTTTTGTTAACCGATCGGTTTTAGCACCCCACCGGATCGCTTAATTGTTCCACTTCTTTACGTGCAAAAAAATCACTCAACCGATATGTTTACAACACCACCAGATCATTTTTGTTGTGTCACTTAAGGTTTTTTCCACTAGTGATAGAGGCGTCTTTCCATGGTGGCTCTTAGATATTAGTGATGATGATTTTGAGAATTATGTCGAAGAAGAATCAAAATCTACTTGTGTTATTGAGTTCTCCCATCTTTGTCAATCCATGGAGCCAAAAGAATACTGCATGGAAGCTACCCTTATGGATGCTCATTCATTAAATGAACTATAATCATTTTATGACGTCTAGATGATTCATTTATGTCCTCAAACTTAGTTTTTTGTCCTAAAAGTATGTTGTATGTTTTGAAATAACTTAATGCAATTTTATTTCGAATGTGTCATATTAATTGATGGTTATCCACCCCAACTCATCAGTCATTTGATAATCATTCGTTTAATTCTATTTCTAATCAAATCTCAAAATCAATCGTATTAGTAAGATTGATCATTATGATGATTCGACTGGGGATGTGAGGTCTATGTAAAGCGGTTACTATCAGACAAGCTTGCACCCAAGTCAGATAAATGTCTCTTTGTGGGATACCCAAAAGAGACAAGGGGTTATTACTTCTATAACCGTCAAGAGAAAAAAGTGTTTGTTGCTCGTGATGGTGTCTTTCTTGAAAAGGAATTTGTTTCTAGAAAGACAAGTGGGAGTAAAATAATTCTCGAAGAAATTCGAGATGAGCAACAAATAGACGTGGTTCACACCATGTCAGAGACGGCCCGACAAGACGAAAGTCTAGTTCAGGAGATGATGTATTCAACGCATGTACCTCCTACCATCCCAATTGAATCAAGTGAAGATCTTCAAGGAGTTGAAGAGAACTCTTTTCTTGATGCTCAGGCCCGCGTAGATCTAGTAGAGAAAGGATTCCAAACAAGAGGTTGGTTGATTTCCTGTTGACTGAAAACTCTAAAATTATGATTTTGGAGAATTCAGAGCCTACTACCTACAAACAAGCTTTGACGAGCCCAGACTCTGAAAAATGGCTTGAAGCCATGAAATCCGAGTTAGACTCCATGTCTGAGAATAAAGTTTGGACCCTGGTCGACTTGCCTAGTGGGGTTAACCCTATTGGATGCAAGTGGGTGTTCAAATTGAAAACAGACAAAGATGGGAATGTCTATGTATATAAAGCAAGACTCGGTTGCAAAAGGATTCGAACAAATTCATGGTATAGACTATGATGAGACCTTTTCTCCAAGAGCAATGCTTAAATCAATTCGGATACTTTTAGCGATTGCTGCATTTTATGATTATGAAATTTGGCAGATGGATGTCAAAACTGCATTCTTGAATGGGTTCTTGAATGAGGATGTGTACATGACACAACCTGAGGGTTTTGAGGATCCAGAAAATCCTAAAAGGGTTTGCAAGCTTCAGAGATCCATTTATGGATCAAGCGGTATCTCTGGAGTCGGAATCTTCGATTTGATGAAGCAATCAAGAAATTTGATTTCATCAAAAGCGAAGAAGAATCTTGTGTCTACAAGAAGTTTAGTGGGAGCAAATTTAGTCTTCTTGGTATTGTATGTAGATGACATACTACTCATGGGAAATGACATACCAATGCTTCGAGTCAATCAAGGAATGGTTAAAAAGTTGTTTCTCTATGAAGGACCTAGGAGAAGCTTAGTACATACTGGGAATCAAAATCCATAGAGATAGGTCTCGAAGGATGATTGGACTAAGTCAAGAAACTTATATTGATAAGGTTCTTACAAGGTTCAACATGGAAAACTCGAAGAGAGGTTTCGTTCCCATGTCACATGGCATATCGCTTAGCAAGAGTCAGCTCCAACCGAACCCGATGAGTTAAAGCGAATGAGTAGCATTCCTTATGCCTCGGCTATAGGATCTATCATGTATGCCATGATAAGTACTCAACCAGATGTTGCATATGCCTTGAGCATGTGTAGCAGGTTCCAAGGAAATCCAGAGAAGCACACTCTGGATTGCAGCCTAAAAGCATCCTTAAGTACTTGAGAAGAACTAAAGGCATGTTCTTAGTTTATGGGGGACAAAGTGAGTTGGTTGTTGAAGGTTACACGGATGCAAGCTTCCAAACCGACAGAGATGATTACCGCTCTCGGACCGGGGTATGTCTTTCGTCTAAATGGAGGAGCAAAGGAGTTTGGAAGAGCTCAAAGCAAAGCACTCGTAGCGACTCTACGACAGAATCGGAAATATTTAGCAACGAATTGAAGCGGCTAAAGAAGGCAATTTGGATCAAGAAATTCTTGACAGAGCTGGATATCGTACCTAGTGCTCTGGAAGGGATTGAGTTGTTCTGTGATAACAATGGTGCTATTGCGCAAGCAAAAGAACCGAGATCACATAACAAATCCAAACATGTAATGAGGAAGTATCACCTCATTAGGGAGATTGTTGACAGGAAGGATGTCAGGATCTGCAAAGTTCACACGGATGAGAATGTGGCTGATCCGCTCACTAAACCACTACCTCAACCCAAGCATGAGTGTCACGCTAGGGCTATAGGCTTGAAGCAAATGTTAGAGTGGCTTTAGATTGTACTAGGTTTAGAGAAACTTGTTACAATGTAAAGACATGGTTTTGCTATTTATGTTTATGAGAATAAATTTTACATTATTTAATTATTGGTTTAGTATTAAATAAAATGTCCAAAATATATCTTGAATTCTATGGTTTTGTCAAATATGTGATTTGATAAATGAAACACCATAAGTGAACATAATTCATAGAATATTAAAAGTTCCTAATCTAAGTCATTAAACTGGACATGAATGACTTGTTAAAGGGATTAGCATATAAGATTGATTGATAACACCGTTTCATGGGCTATAGAAACATAGAGATGTTTAATCAATCATATGGATATGTATAGTTGATACATAGTCGAACTAGACTCGCTTAGAAGTTTTATAACTTCAAAATTATATTAGTAGATTCCTTAAACATGAGTGGAACATTACTTAGCCCAATGATTGGTATAACTTTGATACCGTCAAACGTCATGCCGTAAAAGGGGACTATAAAGGCAAAGCATTCGGGTTGTGCTAAAAATTGAGTGGGAGTATTGATTACCATAAGATTGAAAAGGTCCTCCTATACAAGATAGGATAGGTGTCTTGGCCCCTTGAAGAGCGAAAATTGAAAAATGCATGGCCATGCTCAAATGGATCATTCGATGATCATTTGTTTGTCAATTCGAACTCGGATTTCAAGGATTAATTTGAAAACTAGTATTGATGATATGTAAATATGATCATACTATCAAATTAAGACATTAAGAGACTTGAGGAAATTAAACATTGCACACTCGTCTCGGACAAGTGGGAGATTGAAGGATTTATGTCCTCGACTTAAATGCAATTACTAATTATATTATGGATCGTATTATAGAGATAATAAATTCGTTCTATTGGGATGCCTATACGTTTTGCTAGAGAATGCTATAGAACTTTGGGTTAGGAAATAATAAACCCAAAGCCCAATATAATGGATCCTATTAGGTCACACAAAATACTTGGATCAACAAAGAAACCTAGAGCCCATAAGGGGCCCTAGGGTGGCCGGCCAAGAGGAAGAGAGAGAGGAGAATTGATTCTCCTCCTAACCTAATTATATCTATATATTTTTTGGTTAGGCAATAAGGAATGATACTAGATATCTTTCATTATTCTTCTCTCTCTCATATTCTTTCCAAAAGTCACAAAAACTCCATTAAAGTAGAAGAAGAATTTCTTCCTTCCAACTAAGACGTGGTGGAGTGTTGATCCGGGTTGGTGGACCAAGTAGAGGAATCGCAATTGAGATTCTTAATCCGGGTTATTCAGCTTTGTGGAATTCACGCTCAAAGGTAAATTCCTAACTATTATGTGATCCTCAATGTATACGCACGGAATCCGTTTTTAAGAGCTTTACGAATTCGATTCATAAAATTCCGCTTGAAAGATTCTTATATAATCCTACAAGATATATTATTCGAACCTGTCCACCAACAGACTCGGTAATAACACAAGCACCAGGAACATCAGTCTCTGTGACGGTGACTCCCCGTCGCGCAGCCGGATCGGATAAACCGATGTGGCTAACAAAACCAGCCCTCTCATTGACCGTAGCAGCTGCCTGCATAGTAGCAGCAGGACCACCCTTCTGGGTCTGCCCGAACACCGCGTTCTCGGCGGTCTGCATCATGGCAGCGTCTCTTGGTGCTACTGACTTTGGCGCCAGCTCTCCTGCTACCGCGAAAACATCGCCGTATTTAACGGGCTGCGCTGGTTGGCCTGGTTGTCGTTGTTGCTGCTGCTCTTGATCTGTTCGTTGTTGTTCTTGTTGCTCATTACCTCTTTGAGGTTGTTGTTGGCTCATTATGCTAAACAAAGTATCACAACTGGTCGTGCACACACAGTGGGTGGTTTGAACTTTTCAACACAGAGAGAGTCTGTATCTTATTTCAACGCTTGCTAGTTTTGGATAATATGGTCGTGCACACACAGTGGGTGGTTTGAACTTTTCATTATTTAGAAGGGTTTGGAAGGTGATGAATATAGAGATTAGAGAGACCTTTGGGTGGAAGTGGTAGATGGTGACACATCACACATTGCATTTCCGGGTTCAATTTGGCAGTAACATAGCTTATGCAGGTGGCGATATAGGTGACACGTGGCCTTCCCCATAATTTTTTGTTTTTGTTTTTTGATTAGGAAAGATAATTGGTCCGAATACTAACCCCTCGTAGCTACTAAATTTATCTCACATCACCAGTGAGGCCATGCAAGATAGCTAAATGTCTTGACCAGCAAATGCCCAACTATTGATGGGATGTGGATTCGAACCTGGCATGCCGTGAATTCGGGGTGGTTTCCACCGAGCCTACCACCTCTCCCTCAATGGCCTTCGCATAGTGTTAGAAGAAATATTCTTTTTTAGAAGTGATTAATATTTGAGAAAGTTAATACAAATAATCCTAAGTTTTTTAAGCTATGTTTTGCAATTATTTTTTTGGAACGGTTTATTTTAATTTTCTTAGTTAAAAAGGTGGTTATAGTGAAATACCTAGAAATAGGTGCTACTTCTCATACGTTTTTACACATTTTATATTTGCTCATTTACGCTTTGCTCATTTACGTACAAATATGCAAAAATGTGCTTCGTAGCACATAATTATAGGTGTTTACGGGAGCACCTAAAAATTTGTAGGTGGATGATTAGAGGGGACGGGTAGAGGCCCGGCTAGTTGGCCCTCTCTTTATCTTGAATTAAATCTTAATCAAATTAGCCTTAGACAGCCCGACCCCCGGGGGTTGTTTTGAGGGGCAACCGTCCAAGGCCCATCAATATAAGGGGTCCAGTTTTGACAAAGCTTTTAATAAAGGGAAGCAACAACAACCATAATCAACAAAATGAAGTTTGGCTTGGTTGCATTACACTTGCTAGTGTAAAGGACACGGGTTCAAAATCCATAAGCATAGAAAGTTTGCTTTTATATTTTTTTTGGCAATGGTTTGCTTTTCTATATTACTTCATTTTAGAATTTTTATATCTACATTTTTTCTTTTTATACCCTCTATCCCACCATACTTTTTACACTTTTTATTTTTATTAGTCGTACATTACCCTTTTGCAATTTTACTTTTAGATACAATCCATTGTTATTTTTTTTTCTCAACAAACATGACCCACCACTCTCTCTCCAACTAAAATAACCATCTTGCTAACTCGTGTCATATCTACCTTTATCTTTAATAAAATAACAATTGATACTAATCTTCTAAAGTTATTAGACGAAGGAAGTAATTCATTTTAAAAGTTTCCGTTATTTATTTTAACATATTGCCAAATTTGACTTTAATACTATTAAGATATATACATGACTTTCATTATCTATTTTGACGTGTGCTTAAGAATTATTTTGCCGTGTAAGTGTCGAGGTAGTACTAATTAGTGGCGATAATTTTAGCTCTACCACCATATATAAGAGGCCCCGAGATTTAGTTTCGCCCGGCCTATGCCTTAGAGCAATGAGATATGTTGGCAGAGATGGTTAATGTCTTAAGACAGTGTTATGTTGTTTGAAGGTGGATCCAAAGACGGGCTCATATCTATTTTCTTTTTGGATTCCTTTAAACAAGTTGAGGTGAATTGCCGCCTCTCGATTTGACGCCGGTATCATAACCGATTGATGGATTAATCTAACGACTCGTATTGCGTGTAGGGGGCCACACCTATAGATATAGGTGTGGCCGCGTGCGCGTGTATGCTCGACCATCCCCTCTTTTTAAAGGGTCATATCTCACTCGTTTCCCATCGAAATCGAGCGTTTAACCAAGCGTTGGAAAATATTGAGCCAAATTTTCATCTCCAACTTGAATTTTCCAAATATATTGAGTGTGCCTGAGATTGGGCCTTTTGAAGTTTTCCCTTGCGCACACACATTTATGAACAAATGGAGTTACTCTTATGAGCAAATGAAGTTACTTGTATGAGTATGTGGTTACTCTTAACAATAAAAGGGTGTCACTCCTATAAATAAATGTGGTTACTTTTATAATAAAAGGGAATACTAATCAGCTTTACTCTTATGAATGAATGAGGTTACTCGTATGAAGAAATGAGGTTACTTTTGCGAATAATTTGGGTTACTCGTATGATTAGATAAGGTTTGTCGTATAATTAAATGAGGTTACTCATGTGAAAGAATGAGGTTACTCGTATGAATAAATGAGGTTACTTTTGTGAATAATCGGGGTTACTCATATGGTTAAATAGGGTTGTCATATAATTAAGTGAAGTTACTTGTATGAAGAAATGTGGTTACTTTTGTGAACAATTGGGGTTATTCATATGATTAAGTGAGATTGCTCGTATGAATAAATGGGGTTAGTCGTATGAATAAATGGGGTTACTTTTGTGAACAACTTGAGCTTACTCGTATGATGAAATAGCATCACCGTATGATTAAATGAGGTTACTCTTATGAACAAATGAGGTTACTCGTATAAATAAATGAGGTTACTCGTATTGATAAATGAGGGTTGTTTTGTGAACAATTGGAGTTACTCGTATGAATATATTAGGTTACTCGTATTGATAAATGGGGGTTTCTTTTGTAAACATCCTGGGGTTACTCGTATGAATAAATGAGGTCATTGATATGAATAAATGAGGTTACTCATAAGATTAAACTAAATTACTCATATGATTAAAATAAGTTACTCATAGGATTAAACAAAGCTATTCCAAAAACTAAATGAGGTTAATGTAAAAAATAATTAGGGTTACTCATATAATATTTTAAGGTTACGCGTAACAATAGAAAGGGTAACTCTTATAAACAAAATGGAGTTACTCATATGATTATACGGGGTTACTGGTATGAATAAATGGGATTACTCCTTATGAACGAATGAGGTTACTCGTATTAATAAATATGAGTTACATGTGTGAACAATTGGGGATACTGATATGAATAAATGAGATTACTCTTATGAACAAATGAGGTTACTCGTATGCATAAATGTGGGTTAATTACTTTGAAAACAATTGGGGTTACTCATATGATTAATTAAAGTCATCATATTACTAAATGAGGTTACTGTTATGAAAAATGAGGTTACTAGTATGAAGAAACCGAAGTTACTTTTGTTAACAATTGGGGTTACTCGTATGATTATATAGGGTCGTCGTATGATTAATTGAGGTTACTCTTATGAATGAATGAGGTTACTCATATGAATACATGAGGTTACATTTATGAACAATTGGGGTCACTCGTATTAATAAATAGGGGGTTACTTGTGTTAACAATTGTGGTTACTAATATGAATAAATGAGGTTAGCAAAGATGATTAAATGAGGTTACTCATAAGATTAAAGTAGGTTACTCATATGATTAAAATATGTTACTCATAGGATTTTACAATGTTACTCCAAAACTAAACGTGGTTGCCGCAAAAAAATAAATGGTGTTACTCTTATATTTTAGGGTTACGCATAATAATAGAAGGGGTTACTCTTATAAACAAAATGGGGTTACTTATGTAAACAAAATGAGGTTACTCATATGATCAAATGGGGTTACTCATAGGATTAAACTAGGTTACTCATATAATTAAAAGAGGTTACTCATAGGATTAAATAAGGTTACTCCAAAAAACTAATCGAGGTTATTCCAAAAAAATAAATGGGTTTATCATATTATATTTTAATTAGATAAAAAAATGTAGAGAACTAAATTGCCCAAAGCTTCCAAATCAAGTGTATTTTTAACCACCAAAATAAAATGTGCCCTGACATTTAAGAACAATGACTATTAAAATGAAGAGAAACCTATTATGGACTTTTTTAGAACAAATTCGAAGATCCCTTTTAGACAGAGCTAGGATTTGTTAAACTCCATTCTAAATTTCTACTCAGCAGTGAGGAAGCTAGAATAAATTTCTACTCAGCAATGACCATCGCTAAGGTTTTCGACGCAATTCCCATTGTTGTTGGAGTTGGAGAGAGAAAAAGATGGAGGAGGAAGCGACTACAAGTTGTTGGCCCCTCCGGTGTCAGTGGTATTGCGACATTAGGGATTGGTTTGGGGTAAGAAGTCGATTAGGGTTTTTTTTAACGCGTGGGCTTTATGTATGGGCCGGTTACACCTATGGATATAGGTGTGCCCGACCACATATAAGAATTTGTGTTAATCTAATAGATTTAGGCCCTATTTTGCAAATAGAGTTTAGAGTTTAGCTATTAGAGTTTATAATAAGAGTTTAGAGTTTTATCTTTTTGTTTAAGCGATTTATCGGCCAGATTTGACTAACTTTTCACATAAATGTGTTTGGTAAAACTTAGACGATTGCTAAAAGTCGATTACCCTTTGTTTGTATAAAATGACATTAATGGAAATATTAATTGATATGTTGGTATTATAATTATGGGCATAAAAATTATCTACACATTCTCCTCACCTAATAGCCTAAAGAAAAAGCTCTAAAGAGGAGCTTTTTCATTTTGAAAGTTTTCAACCCAACACTCTCTTTACCAAACACCCCCATAGAGTTTTTGACGTGGTCCATAACTCTTTTTCTCTAAAACTCTAATCGCCAAACACCCCTAGGATAGAGGATCAAATCTATAATAATAATAATAATAATAATAATAATAATAATAATAATAATAATAATAATAATAATAATAATAATAATAATAATAATAATAATAATAATAATAATAATAGTAATAATAATAATAATAATAATAATAATAATAAGAGTAATAATAATAATAATAGTAATAATAATAATAAAAAAAAAAAATAATAATAATAATAATAATAATAATGTGTGTGGTCCTTTTTACTAAAAATTACAATTTTTGTGAACTTCATCGATAATTTGGTACTAGTCCTTTGTTTTTCTTAAAAAAATTTTTTTGCTCAATATTATTTCAACTATATATACACCTTCAAGTCCATAAAGATATACCCATTACTATTTATGTGATTAAAATTTCAATACTTTAAAGTTATGCGATAATATTTTTCAAGCAAGCAAAATTATATCATTGAATATTATTCGCTTTATGTTTCATGTGTGTTTTCACTAATTTCATAATTTTTCAATGTGACAAATAGAAGACATGAGTAGTAAAAAAAATATATGTAAGGAAGTTATAAGAAAAAACAAAGGGATATTATCTCATATGATCCCGACATATAGGTCATTTTCCCAAATAAACACTAGTGGAAAACCTTAAATGTAACAAAAAAACCGATCCGGCATTTATTAAACCGGATCGCTTAATGTCAACCGATCCGGTTGGCCAAAGTAATCGGGATCGCTTAATCGAATTTTATGGGCGCAAATTTTGGATACATTTACCCATCCGATCCATTAGCAAACCGGGAACAAGAATAGGCCCAAATAAATGTTGCCCCAATTTACACTAAGTAATAACAAGCGGTCCACTCCAACTATATATTTAAACGCTCACTAGTACTCTCACCCTAATCCCCTTCTCGCCTCGCTCTCACTCACCGTTATCTCTATCACCCTCTATCACACCCCTCACTTCGAAACCCCAAAATCAATCTTACACCCCCATTTTTTTCACCCTCCTCTCTCCCGTCTCCCTTTCTCCTCTCTCATAGCCGACTATTTCCGAAGGAAGAGAAGAGGTGAATGTTGCGCATTGTTATTTCACTAGGAACAATACAAGAGGGGGTGAATTGTATTTGTAGAAATAAACGTAACTTTTCACGAATTGTAAGACTTAAACAAAGAAATAAGCTAAAGGAACACAATGGATTTTTACGAGGAAAAACTTCTTGGGCCCAACAAGAAGAAACAACCTCGACCACTAGGGATTTTAAACTCAACACTTTCACTAATTAGGCCAAACAACTTTGTTACAACCTAATTCTACTCACGGGCCACACCTCGAGTTCCTAATCTCAAGTTCCCGAACAACTATTTCCTCAACACTGCTTCCCTCAACTTCACTTGAAGTTTTCTCACTTTAACTCGCTTTTACCTTTAAGCTTCTCTCTGACGTAACTTCACTCAAAGTCCCCTTACCCCAAAAACGAAAATTACAATGCTCAATAATAGCTTAAAGGTATCAGAGTAAGAAGACAAAGAACAAATGGCTTTTATGAGAGAATGAAGGCACTCGACACTTTACTTAGTTAAACTCACTAATTCACATGGTCAATACAAATTGGAACTTAATTAGACATTAGTATTTATAGTAGGGTACCTTAGAACGTGGGATAAAATCATGTGTTAGTGGTAAAATATTTTCCCATGATTTTCCTCAATTAGAGGAGCACGTTCCTTTTTAGTACCCATGATATCCATGATCTAATACAAACGTGGGATATGGAAATGTTAATGCTTCCTTAATTTTAGTAACCACTCAAGTAGTAAATCAAAATCTGATTTAATTAAAAAGTATTTCAATTAATAAAACCTAAATAAAATTCTTTTACCAAAATATTATCTTTAAAAATAATTTCCTAAAAACCGAAAAGGATATTTTTTATCTTATAAATTAAAACTCTTTTCCGTAAAAAAGATTTTTCTTAAAATCAGATTTTTACTTAAATAAAACGGTTTCCTAGAATCTAGGCATAAATCACTCAAGCGACATTATTAACCGTTGTACCGCTTCATCCTATGTCTAAGTTCCTCTTAATAATTAGTTCCTTTAACTTAATATGACAAATATCACCATCCGTTTCTTACAAAGGAACAAACACTCATTCCCATTTTAAATTGCCACGCTTCCTTACCATTCTTACTCGATCCCTCTTACA
Source organism: Beta corolliflora (assembly GCA_947648045.1). Classification (NCBI taxonomy): domain Eukaryota; kingdom Viridiplantae; phylum Streptophyta; class Magnoliopsida; order Caryophyllales; family Amaranthaceae; genus Beta; species Beta corolliflora. Next base: position 73,395 of record CANSZD010000921.1, on the reverse strand, counting down.
TTGAATTAGAAATAAAAAGCCTCGCTTTGTTCTTCTTGCTCCAACTGGCCTCCAAGATTCAAATCTTTGAGCATCTTCACTTAGTCTTCAAAATGCAAACTCGATTTCTTCTTTGACTTAGTTTTCTCTTTCATCCTTTCATTGATGCCTTGTAAAATACATTCACTTAACAACTTGCTAGTTCAATACTTAGTTTGTATATTCGTTGCTTTGTCATCATCAAAACTAGGGGGTTCAACACGCACGAAGAGTGTAAGAAGCTTCATGTCGTAATTAACGCCCGAGCTCGATGAGATTTGAACTCGTGATTTGGAGTGTTCATGTTGTTCCCGTCGCCGCCGGTTAGTTTGCTTGGCGAGATTTCCGACAATGAATGAAGAATCAAGTAAATTTCCGATAAACGAAGATTCGCGAGATTTCTCGAGATCTTGCAATGGAAATTTGTTGTAATAATTACAAAATAACCAGCAAAATAACTTGTAAATGAACGATTTCCTATTCGATTTTCCTAATCAAATGATAATATAAATCCCCTATTCGTTTCGTAATTAACTTGTAATGCTTCGGATATTGTCGGTTTTGTTGTAATAATAACTTCTAGAGATATTGTTGCTTTTGTATACCGAATGGCAATTGCGCGATTTATTTTTTTCATTACCAAGAGATAATTGATCCTTTTTTTGGGGAAACCGGACGTAAGTTTTCAACTCGATCCGATTTTGAACCGGATTAGTAAAATTTTTCTAACTTGCAAAAGTTACCCGATCCGACTAAAAACCTGACTGTAAGCCCGATTTTGACCGGACGGATGGGCTTTTTCCACTAGTGAAACCTGGCATTTACACCCTATCACTGATAATCCTAACTTGTATTTTGTCATTGAACTTGATTTAATACCGGATGACGTTAACTATTGACCTAATTAAAAACCTATTTTTGTTAAAAAAAAATTAATTATGTTCTTCATACCCTCTCTCTTGCTATTCATCCACCGTTTTTATGTCTTCATCCGTAATGAAAAAGAACAAAAATAAATGAAAATTTGTCATGATTTTACAAGTGAATCCGGGGTACGTAAGATCGACCATTAATGTAACACTAATTACGTATAAGATAAAATCACCACCGCTGAACAAGAAAAGACCAGAAAAACAACCATCACTACGTACAACAATTTGATGTCGCCGGAGCGCAAGCCCACAACAAGGGAAACATGTAGAACGAACTCAATTCAAATTCGAACCCTAATTACAAAAGAAGCAAGAAATTAGAACCTTCGCCGCCACCACCAAGATAACCGCCACTCCACCTCTAGGCGATATCTACTCATTTCAAGCTCGTAAATCACCTAATTTTATCTCTCTTCTCTTCTCGCCACCACCATCACCACCGCCACTCCCTCCCTTCTCTCCTTTGATGCAAGATACGTGCATGGATTACTTCACCAACTATCTTTATTTGCTTTATTAGAATTGTTGCATGGTTTTACTTTTACTCTTAAAGTAGAGGTTTTACATGTGACCAAAAAAATATGTCATTTTATTTTGTTAGTTAAGTTAGTTGAGTTGTTTAAGTTTAATAAATCCGAAAATACTTAATGAAATTTCGGTGCATTAGAAGGTTTTGTCATGGTTGTATTTTAGGAAAGTCTAGTGTTCCTTGAGTTGTAAGGCGTGCAAGGGAATGCCCATAGCCGGCCGTGTGGTTTTCTTATTTAAGGAAAGTGTTGCATCTCTTTCCTTAAAGCTTTTTGTTTCCTTAAAATAAGGCTAGATTCCTAGGCTTTGGTTTAGGGAAACTTTCCTAAATTACTACTAGTTGGGCGTGGTGGATGTAGATTCTTGGAGGGCAAGGAATTCTTGCTTCTCTTAGCCTTATAAATAGGCGCCCAAACATAATAAAGAGGAAGAGATTTGCGTGAATTGATCATTAGAGTTATTCGAATGCTTGTGCATTGAGTATTTGGTCGTCGTACCAAGAACATACAAATCGTGGTTTGTGTGCATCTCCTAATCGAGGTTGGTGAGAGATCCCTCTAGTTCTCGAGGGAACAAGAGCCTATCTTTGTTTATTTTACTTCTTATTTCTTAAGTTTTCAATCATAAAACACCATAAAAACGTCACTTAGATTCTAGGGTATACATTGTGGATTTTTCGGACTTCAAATTCATATCAGTTTGGTATCAGAGCAGCAAGGTTGTAGACGAGCGTGAGGGCGCGTGAGAAGGCGGATTATTGTGAAATTTTGTGTGGACAAACTAGACATCTTGAAGTTTGTTGTGTCAAAAATTTCAGCTTATTCCGATTAGTAACAAAGTCACAGCAACTAGAAACATTTGCATAAACTTTCTGGCAGATTCAATCAGTTCTAAGGTAAACTTTAGGAAACTCGTTCTCCTAGCATATAACGAATTTTTAAGAGTTTCTTGGCTTAAAATTGGACTAATTTTTTGTCTAGTTTATGACTGGAAAGTTTCATAATTTTTGAAGAAATTTTGCTATTTAGTCGAACAAGTTTTTGATAATTGGGTAAAACCGAACTAATCTGGACCAGTTTTTGATGAATTGAAACTGCAAAAATTTGTTGGGTATTTGTTGTTGAAATTTTGGTCAAGTGTTCCGGACACATAGGGATATCTTGTGTTAAAAATTTCATGAAATTTCGATGTGTTTTACTTAGGTTTTAAACCTTGAACTTTAAGTGAAATTTCTGGGCAGTTTACTGGAAATATTGCAGTTGGTTGTTGTTGTTTGGTTCGTATGGATATATTTGATTTACCATGTGATGAGCTTCGTGAGAGGTTATACATACAACCCTTGGGTCGTTCTAAAATTGTGAAAGCACTCCGTGAGGGATTAGGGAATGCTTTACATGATCTTTTTGCTGAAATTATTAAACCCGTCGAATATCTCTCCATGCCATACATTGGAAGCAAGTGCTACACAACCTTCTCATGTTGAAGTTGAAGAAAAGATTGAAACTTTTTCTTGTTCTAAGGATAAAGATTTGATCTTTGAAGTTGCTCATGTTGAATATGGATTCAAAACTGGATCTTTGGCTTGTACAACCATCAAATTTCCAATCTTTGTTATTCCATGTGCGAAGAAAGCTACAAAAGAGCGTTGGGTACAACAATATGCAGCATCTTCTACTGATTTTTGTCATGATCATACACATCCACAAACCTCATGGATTCCACTTCTATTTCTCTTCCGTGTACTTGTTCTTATGGTTCATGGTTATCGTACGTGGATGATTGCTTGGTTACATCAAAACTTGAGACAAGTTTTTTTTTTTCAAGAGGGGGAGAATGATGCAAGATACGTGCATGGATTACTTCACCAACTATCTTTATTTGCTTTATTAGAATTGTTGCATGGTTTTACTTTACTCTTGAAGTAGAGGTTTTACATGTGACCAAAAATATGTCATTTTATTTTGTTAGTTAAGTTAGTTGAGTTGTTTAAGTTTAATAAATCCGAAAATACTTAATGAAATTTCGGTGCATTAGAAGGTTTTGTCATGGTTGTATTTTAGGAAAGTCTAGTGTTCCTTGAGTTGTAAGGCGTGCAAGGGAATGCCCTAGCTGCTGCCGTGTGGTTTTTCTTATTTAAGGAAAGTGTTGCATCTCTTTCCTTAAAGCTTTTTGTTTCCTTAAAATAAGGCTAGATTCTAGGCTTTGGTTTAGGGGAAACTTTCCTAAATTACTACTAGTTGGGCGTGTGATGTAGATTCTTGGAGGGCAAGGAATTCTTGCTTCTCTTAGCCTTATAAATAGGCGCCCAAACATAATAAAGAGGAGAGATTTGCGTGAATTGATCATTGAGTTATTCGAATGCTTGTGCATTGAGTATTTGGTCGTCGTACCAAGAACATACAAATCGTGGTTTGTGTGCATCTCCTAATAGAGGTTGGTGAGAGATCCTCTAGTTCTCGAGGGAACAAGAGCCTATCTTTGTTTATTTTACTTCTTATTTCTTAAGTTTTCAATCATAAAACACCATAAAAACGTCACTTAGATTCTAGGGTATACATTGTGGATTTTTCGGACTTCAAATTCATATCAGTTTGGTATCAGAGCAGCAAGGTTGTAGACGAGCGTGAGGGCGCGTGAGAAGGCGGATTATTGTGAAATTTTGTGTGGACAAACTAGACATCTTGAAGTTTGTTGTGTCAAAATTTCAGCTTATTCCGATTAGTAACAAAGTCACAGCAACTAGAAACATTTGCATAAACTTTCTGGCAGATTCAATCAGTTCTAAGGTAAACTTTAGGAAACTTCGTTCTCCTAGCATATAACGAATTTTTAAGAGTTTCTTGGCTTAAAATTGGACTAATTTTTTGTCTAGTTTATGACTGGAAAGTTTCATAATTTTTGAAGAAATTTTGCTATTTAGTCGAACAAGTTTTTGATAATTGGGTAAAACCGAACTAATCTGGACCAGTTTTTGATGAATTGAAACTGCAAAATATTGGTTGGGTATTTGTTGTTGAAATTTTGTTCAAGTGTTCCGGACACATAGGGATATCTTGTGTTAAAATTTCATGAAATTTCGATGTGTTTTACTTAGGTTTTAAACTTCGAACTTTAAGTGAAATTTCTTGGCAGTTTACTGGAAATATTGCAGTTGGTTGTTGTTGTTTGGTTCGTATGGATATATTTGATTTACCATGTGATGAGCTTCGTGAGAGGTTATACATACAACCCTTGGGTCGTTCTAAAATTGTAAAAGCACTCCGTGAGGGATTAGGGAATGCTTTACATGATCTTTTTGCTGAAATTATTAAACCCGTCGAATATTCTCCATGCCATACATTGGAAGCAAGTGCTACACAACCTTCTCATGTTGAAGTTGAAGAAAAGATTGAAACTTTTTCTTGTTCTAAGGATAAAGATTTGATCTTTGAAGTTGCTCATGTTGAATATGGATTCAAAACTGGATCTTTGGCTTGTACAACCATCAAATTTCCAATCTTTGTTATTCCATGTGCGAAGAAAGCTACAAAAGAGCGTTGGGTACAACAATATGCAGCATCTTCTACTGATTTTTGTCATGATCATACACATCCACAAACCTCATGGATTCCACTTCTATTTCTCTTCCGTGTACTTGTTCTTATGGTTCATGGTTATCGTACGTGGATGATTGCTTGGTTACATCAAAACTTGAGACAAGTTTTTTTTTCAAGAGGGGGAGAATGATGCAAGATACGTGCATGGATTACTTCACCAACTATCTTTATTTGCTTTATTAGAATTGTTGCATGGTTTTACTTTACTCTTGAAGTAGAGGTTTTACATGTGACCAAAAATATGTCATTTTATTTTGTTAGTTAAGTTAGTTGAGTTGTTTAAGTTTAATAAATCCGAAAATACTTAATGAAATTTCGGTGCATTAGAAGGTTTTGTCATGGTTGTATTTTAGGAAAGTCTAGTGTTCCTTGAGTTGTAAGGCGTGCAAGGGAATGCCCTAGCTGCTGCCGTGTGGTTTTCTTATTTAAGGAAAGTGTTGCATCTCTTTCCTTAAAGCTTTTTGTTTCCTTAAAATAAGGCTAGATTCTAGGCTTTGGTTTAGGGGAAACTTTCCTAAATTACTACTAGTTGGGCGTGTGATGTAGATTCTTGGAGGGCAAGGAATTCTTGCTTCTCTTAGCCTTATAAATAGGCGCCCAAACATAATAAAGAGGAGAGATTTGCGTGAATTGATCATTGAGTTATTCGAATGCTTGTGCATTGAGTATTTGGTCGTCGTACCAAGAACATACAAATCGTGGTTTGTGTGCATCTCCTAATCGAGGTTGGTGAGAGATCCTCTAGTTCTCGAGGGAACAAGAGCCTATCTTTGTTTATTTTACTTCTTATTTCTTAAGTTTTCAATCATAAAACACCATAAAAACGTCACTTAGATTCTAGGGTATACATTGTGGATTTTTCGGACTTCAAATTCATATCAGTTTGGTATCAGAGCAGCAAGGTTGTAGACGAGCGTGAGGGCGCGTGAGAAGGCGGATTATTGTGAAATTTTGTGTGGACAAACTAGACATCTTGAAGTTTGTTGTGTCAAAATTTCAGCTTATTCCGATTAGTAACAAAGTCACAGCAACTAGAAACATTTGCATAAACTTTCTGGCAGATTCAATCAGTTCTAAGGTAAACTTTAGGAAACTCGTTCTCCTAGCATATAACGAATTTTTAAGAGTTTCTTGGCTTAAAATTGGACTAATTTTTTGTCTAGTTTATGACTGGAAAGTTTCATAATTTTTGAAGAAATTTTGCTATTTAGTCGAACAAGTTTTTGATAATTGGGTAAAACCGAACTAATCTGGACCAGTTTTTGATGAATTGAAACTGCAAAATATTGGTTGGGTATTTGTTGTTGAAATTTTGTTCAAGTGTTCCGGACACATAGGGATATCTTGTGTTAAAATTTCATGAAATTTCGATGTGTTTTACTTAGGTTTTAAACTTCGAACTTTAAGTGAAATTTCTTGGCAGTTTACTGGAAATATTGCAGTTGGTTGTTGTTGTTTGGTTCGTATGGATATATTTGATTTACCATGTGATGAGCTTCGTGAGAGGTTATACATACAACCCTTGGGTCGTTCTAAAATTGTAAAAGCACTCCGTGAGGGATTAGGGAATGCTTTACATGATCTTTTTGCTGAAATTATTAAACCCGTCGAATATTCTCCATGCCATACATTGGAAGCAAGTGCTACACAACCTTCTCATGTTGAAGTTGAAGAAAAGATTGAAACTTTTTCTTGTTCTAAGGATAAAGATTTGATCTTTGAAGTTGCTCATGTTGAATATGGATTCAAAACTGGATCTTTGGCTTGTACAACCATCAAATTTCCAATCTTTGTTATTCCATGTGCGAAGAAAGCTACAAAAGAGCGTTGGGTACAACAATATGCAGCATCTTCTACTGATTTTTGTCATGATCATACACATCCACAAACCTCATGGATTCCACTTCTATTTCTCTTCCGTGTACTTGTTCTTATGGTTCATGGTTATCGTACGTGGATGATTGCTTGGTTACATCAAAACTTGAGACAAGTTTTTTTTTCAAGAGGGGGAGAATGATGCAAGATACGTGCATGGATTACTTCACCAACTATCTTTATTTGCTTTATTAGAATTGTTGCATGGTTTTACTTTACTCTTGAAGTAGAGGTTTTACATGTGACCAAAAAATATGTCATTTTATTTTGTTAGTTAAGTTAGTTGAGTTGTTTAAGCTTAATAAATCCGAAAATACTTAATGAAATTTCGGTGCATTAGAAGGTTTTGTCATGGTTGTATTTTAGGAAAGTCTAGTGTTCCTTGAGTTGTAAGGCGTGCAAGGGAATGCCCTAGCTGCTGCCGTGTGGTTTTTCTTATTTAAGGAAAGTGTTGCATCTCTTTCCTTAAAGCTTTTTGTTTCCTTAAAATAAGGCTAGATTCTAGGCTTTGGTTTAGGGGAAACTTTCCTAAATTACTACTAGTTGGGCGTGTGATGTAGAATCTTGGAGGGCAAGGAATTCTTGCTTCTCTTAGCCTTATAAATAGGCGCCCAAACATAATAAAGAGGAGAGATTTGCGTGAATTGATCATTGAGTTATTCGAATGCTTGTGCATTGAGTATTTGGTCGTCGTACCAAGAACATACAAATCGTGGTTTGTGTGCATCTCCTAATCGAGGTTGGTGAGAGATCCTCTAGTTCTCGAGGGAACAAGAGCCTATCTTTGTTTATTTTACTTCTTATTTCTTAAGTTTTCAATCATAAAACACCATAAAAACGTCACTTAGATTCTAGGGTATACATTGTGGATTTTTCGGACTTCAAATTCATATCAGTTTGGTATCAGAGCAGCAAGGTTGTAGACGAGCGTGAGGGCGCGTGAGAAGGCGGATTATTGTGAAATTTTGTGTGGACAAACTAGACATCTTGAAGTTTGTTGTGTCAAAATTTCAGCTTATTCCGATTAGTAACAAAGTCACAGCAACTAGAAACATTTGCATAAACTTTCTGGCAGATTCAATCAGTTCTAAGGTAAACTTTAGGAAACTCGTTCTCCTAGCATATAACGAATTTTTAAGAGTTTCTTGGCTTAAAATTGGACTAATTTTTTGTCTAGTTTATGACTGGAAAGTTTCATAATTTTTGAAGAAATTTTGCTATTTAGTCGAACAAGTTTTTGATAATTGGGTAAAACCGAACTAATCTGGACCAGTTTTTGATGAATTGAAACTGCAAAATATTGGTTGGGTATTTGTTGTTGAAATTTTGTTCAAGTGTTCCGGACACATAGGGACATCTTGTGTTAAAATTTCATGAAATTTCGATGTGTTTTACTTAGGTTTTAAACTTCGAACTTTAAGTGAAATTTCTTGGCAGTTTACTGGAAATATTGCAGTTGGTTGTTGTTGTTTGGTTCGTATGGATATATTTGATTTACCATGTGATGAGCTTCGTGAGAGGTTATACATACAACCCTTGGGTCGTTCTAAAATTGTAAAAGCACTCCGTGAGGGATTAGGGAATGCTTTACATGATCTTTTGCTGAAATTATTAAACCCGTCGAATATTCTCCATGCCATACATTGGAAGCAAGTGCTACACAACCTTCTCATGTTGAAGTTGAAGAAAAGATTGAAACTTTTTCTTGTTCTAAGGATAAAGATTTGATCTTTGAAGTTTCTCATGTTGAATATGGATTCAAAACTGGATCTTTGGCTTGTACAACCATCAAATTTCCAATCTTTGTTATTCCATGTGCGAAGAAAGCTACAAAAGAGCGTTGGGTACAACAATATGCAGCATCTTCTACTGATTTTTGTCATGATCATACACATCCACAAACCTCATGGATTCCACTTCTATTTCTCTTCCGTGTACTTGTTCTTATGGTTCATGGTTATCGTACGTGGATGATTGCTTGGTTACATCAAAACTTGAGACAAGTTTTTTTTTCAAGAGGGGGAGAATGATGCAAGATACGTGCATGGATTACTTCACCAACTATCTTTATTTGCTTTATTAGAATTGTTGCATGGTTTTACTTTACTCTTGAAGTAGAGGTTTTACATGTGACCAAAAATATGTCATTTTATTTTGTTAGTTAAGTTAGTTGAGTTGTTTAAGCTTAATAAATCCGAAAATACTTAATGAAATTTCGGTGCATTAGAAGGTTTTGTCATGGTTGTATTTTAGGAAAGTCTAGTGTTCCTTGAGTTGTAAGGCGTGCAAGGGAATGCCCTAGCTGCTGCCGTGTGGTTTTCTTATTTAAGGAAAGTGTTGCATCTCTTTCCTTAAAGCTTTTTGTTTCCTTAAAATAAGGCTAGATTCTAGGCTTTGGTTTAGGGGGAAACTTTCCTAAATTACTACTAGTTGGGCGTGTGATGTAGAATCTTGGAGGGCAAGGAATTCTTGCTTCTCTTAGCCTTATAAATAGGCGCCCAAACATAATAAAGAGGAGAGATTTGCGTGAATTGATCATTGAGTTATTCGAATGCTTGTGCATTGAGTATTTGGTCGTCGTACCAAGAACATACAAATCGTGGTTTGTGTGCATCTCCTAATCGAGGTTGGTGAGAGATCCTCTAGTTCTCGAGGGAACAAGAGCCTATCTTTGTTTATTTTACTTCTTATTTCTTAAGTTTTCAATCATAAAACACCATAAAAACGTCACTTAGATTCTAGGGTATACATTGTGGATTTTTCGGACTTCAAATTCATATCAGTTTGGTATCAGAGCAGCAAGGTTGTAGACGAGCGTGAGGGCGCGTGAGAAGGCGGATTATTGTGAAATTTTGTGTGGACAAACTAGACATCTTGAAGTTTGTTGTGTCAAAATTTCAGCTTATTCCGATTAGTAACAAAGTCACAGCAACTAGAAACATTTGCATAAACTTTCTGGCAGATTCAATCAGTTCTAAGGTAAACTTTAGGAAACTCGTTCTCCTAGCATATAACGAATTTTTAAGAGTTTCTTGGCTTAAAATTGGACTAATTTTTTGTCTAGTTTATGACTGGAAAGTTTCATAATTTTTGAAGAAATTTTGCTATTTAGTCGAACAAGTTTTTGATAATTGGGTAAAACCGAACTAATCTGGACCAGTTTTTGATGAATTGAAACTGCAAAATATTGGTTGGGTATTTGTTGTTGAAATTTTGTTCAAGTGTTCCGGACACATAGGGACATCTTGTGTTAAAATTTCATGAAATTTCGATGTGTTTTACTTAGGTTTTAAACTTCGAACTTTAAGTGAAATTTCTTGGCAGTTTACTGAAATATTGCAGTTGGTTGTTGTTGTTTGGTTCGTATGGATATATTTGATTTACCATGTGATGAGCTTCGTGAGAGGTTATACATACAACCCTTGGGTCGTTCTAAAATTGTAAAAGCACTCCGTGAGGGATTAGGGAATGCTTTACATGATCTTTTTGCTGAAATTATTAAACCCGTCGAATATTCTCCATGCCATACATTGGAAGCAAGTGCTACACAACCTTCTCATGTTGAAGTTGAAGAAAAGATTGAAACTTTTTCTTGTTCTAAGGATAAAGATTTGATCTTTGAAGTTTCTCATGTTGAATATGGATTCAAAACTGGATCTTTGGCTTGTACAACCATCAAATTTCCAATCTTTGTTATTCCATGTGCGAAGAAAGCTACAAAAGAGCGTTGGGTACAACAATATGCAGCATCTTCTACTGATTTTTGTCATGATCATACACATCCACAAACCTCATGGATTCCACTTCTATTTCTCTTCCGTGTACTTGTTCTTATGGTTCATGGTTATCGTACGTGGATGATTGCTTGGTTACATCAAAACTTGAGACAAGTTTTTTTTTTCAAGAGGGGGAGAATGATGCAAGATACGTGCATGGATTACTTCACCAACTATCTTTATTTGCTTTATTAGAATTGTTGCATGGTTTTACTTTACTCTTGAAGTAGAGGTTTTACATGTGACCAAAAATATGTCATTTTATTTTGTTAGTTAAGTTAGTTGAGTTGTTTAAGCTTAATAAATCCGAAAATACTTAATGAAATTTCGGTGCATTAGAAGGTTTTGTCATGGTTGTATTTTAGGAAAGTCTAGTGTTCCTTGAGTTGTAAGGCGTGCAAGGGAATGCCCTAGCTGCTGCCGTGTGGTTTTCTTATTTAAGGAAAGTGTTGCATCTCTTTCCTTAAAGCTTTTGTTTCCTTAAAATAAGGCTAGATTCTAGGCTTTGGTTTAGGGGAAACTTTCCTAAATTACTACTAGTTGGGCGTGTGATGTAGAATCTTGGAGGGCAAGGAATTCTTGCTTCTCTTAGCCTTATAAATAGGCGCCCAAACATAATAAAGAGGAGAGATTTGCGTGAATTGATCATAGAGTTATTCGAATGCTTGTGCATTGAGTATTTGGTCGTCGTACCAAGAACATACAAATCGTGGTTTGTGTGCATCTCCTAATCGAGGTTGGTGAGAGATCCTCTAGTTCTCGAGGGAACAAGAGCCTATCTTTGTTTATTTTACTTCTTATTTCTTAAGTTTTCAATCATAAAACACCATAAAAACGTCACTTAGATTCTAGGGTATACATTGTGGATTTTTCGGACTTCAAATTCATATCAACCAAGCTAATTGAATCAAATGAAACTCAAATGCATTCAACAAAGCTAATTGAATCAAATGAAACTCAAATGCATTCAACCAAGCTAATTGAATCAAATGAAACTCAAATGCATTCAACAAATCTAACGATTCAACCTCTGAACAAAAAGATATACCGTGGTTATATTTCATCTCTTCAACAAGTTTAGTAATGAGCATAACAGCCCTGTTGAATCAAATGAAACTCAAATGCATTCAACAAAGCTAATTGATTCAAATAAATCTCAAATGCATTCAACAAAGCTTATTGAATCAAATTAAAGTCAAATGAAGTCAAACAAAACTTATTTAAAAAATTGAAACTCAAAAGCATTCAAGAAAAGCTAATTGAATCAAATGACACTCAAATGCTTTCAACAAAGCTAATTGAATCAAATTAAAGTCAAATGAAGTCAAACAAAGCTAAATGAATCAAATGAAACTCAAATGCATTCAATAAAGCTAATTGAATCAAATAAAATTAAATACATTCAACAAAGCTAATTGAATGAAATTACAGCAAAATGAAGTCAAACAAAGCTAATTGAATCAAATGAAAGTCAAATGAAGTCAAACAAAGCTAATTGAAATAAATGAAAGTCAAATAAAGTCAAACATAGCTAAATGAATCAAATAAAAATCAAATGGATTCAACAAAGCTAATTGAATCAAATGAAACTCAAATGCATTCAACAAAGCTAATTGATTCAATTTAAAGTCCAATAAAGTCAAACAAAACTTATTGAATCAAATGAAAATCAAATGCATTCAACAAAGCTAATTGAATGAAATGAAACTCAATTGCATTCAACAAATCTAATTGATTCAAATTAAAGTCAAAAGAAGTCAAACAAAACTTATTGAAGAATATGAAACTTAAATGCATTCAGTAAAGCTAATTGAATCAAATGAAACTCAAATGCATTCAGCAAATCAAATTAAAGTCAAATGCAGGTAAACATGGCTAATAGAATCAAATGAAACTCAAATGTATTCAACAAAGCTAATTAAGTCAAATGAAACTTAAATGCATTCAACCAAGCTAATTGAATCAAATGAAACTCAAATGCATTCAACAAAACTAATTAAATCAAATATATCTCAAATGCATTCAACAAAGCTTATTGAATTAAATTAAAGTTAAATGAAGTCAAACAAAACTTATTGAAGAAAATGAAACTCAAATGCATTCAGTAAAGCTAATTGAATAAAATGAAAGTCAAATGCATTCAACAAAGCTAATTGAATCAAATTAAAGTCAAATGAAGTCAAACAAAGTTAATTGAATCAAATGAAAGTCAAATGAAGTTAAACATAGCTAATAGAATCAAATGAAACTCAAATGTATTCAACAAAGCTAATTGATTCAAATGAAACTTAAATGCATTCAACCAAGCTAATTGAATAAAATAAAACTCAAATGCATTCAACAAAGCTAATTGAATCAAATAAATCTCAAATACATTCAACAAAGCTTATTGAATCAAATTAAAGTCAAATGAAGTCAAACAAAACTTATTGAAGAAATTGAAACTCAAATGCATTCAGTAAAGCTAATTGAATCAAATGAAACTCAAATGCATTCAACAATGCTAATTGAATCAAATTAAAGTCAAATGAAGTTAAACTAAGCTAATTGAATCAAATGAAAGTTAAATGAAGTCAAATAAAGCTAATTGAATCAAATGAAACTCAAATGCATTTAACAAAGCTAATTGAATCAAAGAAAATTAAAATGCATTCAATAAAGCTAATTGAATCAAATGAGACTCAAATGCATTCAACAAAGCTAATTTTATTAAATTAAAGTAAAATGAAGTCAAATAAAGCTAATTGAATCGAATGAAAGTCAAATGAAGTCAAACAAAGCCAATTGAATCAAGTGAAAGTCAAATGAAGGTAATCATAGCTAATAGAATCAAATGAATCTCAAATGTATTCAACAAAGCTAATTAAGTCAAATGAAACTTAAATGCATTCTACCAAGCTAATTGAATCAAATGAAACTCAAATGCATTCAACAAAGCTAATTGATTCAAATGAAACTCAAATGCATTCAACAAATCTAATTGAATCAAAATAAAGTAAAATGAAGTCAAACAAAGCTAATTGAGTCAAATGAATTGAATCAAATGAAAGTCAAATAAAGTCAAACATAGCTAAATGAATCAAATGAAAATCAAATGCATTCAACAAAGCTAATTGAATCAAATGAAACTCAAATGCATTGACCAAAGCTAACTGATTCAAATTAAAGTCCAATAAAGTCAAACAAAACTTATTGAATCAAATGAAACTCAAATGCATTCAATAAAGCTAATTGAATCAAAATGAAAATCAAATTCATTCAACAAAGCTACTTGAATAAAATTAAAGTAAAATCAAGTTAAACAAAGCTAATTGAATCAAATTCAAGTCAAATGAAGTCAAACAATGGTAATTATATCAAATGAAAGTCAAATAAAGTCAAACATAGCTAAATGAATCAAATGAAAATCAAATGCATTCAACAAAGCTAATTGAGTGAATGAATCTCAATTGCATTCAACGAAGCTAATTGATTCAAATTAAAATCAAAAGCAGTCAAACAAAACTTATTGAAGAAAATGAAACTTAAATGCATTCAGTAAAGCTAATTGAATCAAATAAAACTCAAATGCTTTCAACAAAGCCAATTGAATCAAATTAGAGTAAAATGAAGTCAAACAAAGCTAAGTGAATCAAATGAAAGCCAAATGAAGTCAAACAAAGTTAATTGAATCAAATGAAAGTCAAATGAAGTTAAACATAGCTAATAGAATCAAATGAAACTCAAATGTATTCAACAAAGCTAATTGATTCAAATGAAACTTGAATGCATTTAACAAAGCTAATTGAATCAAATGAAACTCAAATGCATTCAACAATGCTAATTGAATCAAATAAATCTCAAATGCATTCAACAATGCTTATTGAATCAAATTAAAGTCAAATGAAGTCAAACAAAAATTAATGAAGAAAATGAAACTCAAATGCATGCAGTAAAGCTAATTGAATCAAATGAAACTCAAATGCATTCAACAAAGCTAATTGAATTAAATTAAAGTCAAATGAAGTCAAACAAAGCTAATTGAATCAAATGAAAGTTAAATGAAGTCAAATAAAGCTAATTGAATCAAATGAAACTCAAATGCATTCAACAAAGCTAAATGAATCAAAGAAAATTTAAATGCATTCAATGAAGTTAATTGAACCAAATGAAACTCAAATGCATTCAACAAAGCTAATTGAATTAAATTAAAGTAAAATGAAGTCAAACAAAGCTAATTGAATCAAATGAAAGTCAAATGAAGTCAAACAAAGCTAATTGAATCAAATGAAAGTCAAATGAAGGTAAACATAGATAATAGAATCAAATGAAACTCAAATGTATTCAACAAAGCTAATTAAGTCAAATGAAACTTAACTGCATTCAACCAAGCTAATTGAATCAAATGAAACTCAAATGCATTCAACAAATCTAATTGAATCAAATGAAACTCAAATGCATTCAACAAAGCTAATTGAATCAAATAAATCTGATATGAATGTTCAACTAGAATAGTCAAACACTCAAAGAACACGTCCAATGGAGGAATCCGAAAATAAGAACAAGTAACAAGGGATATTTCTTAATGAATGATCACTCCCGAAACACTCACAAGAATCTTAAACACACTCAAACCACTCCTCGGAATTAAGTTGTTTAAACACTAATTAATAAACACTCCTGAATATCAATTAATGGAAGATTAAAGCTTATGAATTAATTCACAAACAATAACAATGTTTAGTCATAAAATCACTCTAACCATTGAAGAGGTTAGGCGCCATTATTTATAAGGAGTAAGCAAGAAAACCTTGCTCCTCAAGCATACCAAACCACACGGCATCCACCATCAATTTAGGAAAGTATCTCCTCCTTAATTCTAGCCTAGAATCAAGCTAAACTTAAGGAAACTCTAACTTAAGGAAAGACAACAAGTACTTTCCTTAATTACAACTCAAACACACGCCCAAGGCCGCTACCTTGCACGCCACTCCAATCTACCAAATTAAGGAAACTTTCCTAAAATACAACCATGACAACTAAACACCTAACCACCAAAATCTCAAAGGGATTTTCGGACTTTTATTGAACTAGAAACAACTCAACTAATTAACTAACATTTTAAACTAATAATGACACTAATTTAAAATGCTAATCGGTTTCTTCCACGAGCCATGTGTGACACACGACACAAATGCATGCTTGTTAGCCATCAAATTGAAACCCATGTGTTCCATCAAAAGTAAAACGGCTCTTCTTGACTTGATGCCTTTGGATCCGCATCATTCTCCCCTTCTTCAAAAGAATTTGCCCTCAAATTCTCATCATCATGGTAAGGAGAAAGATCACCAATATTGAAAGTAGCACTCACATTGCCATAATCACTTGGTAAGTCGATTTTGTAAGCTCCATCACCCACGACTCCAATGACTTTGAAAGGACCATCGCCTCTAGGCATCAACTTGTTTTTCCTTTTGCTCGGAAACCTTTCCTTCCTCAAATGTATCCATACTAGGTCACCTTCCTTGAACTTAGGTTGGCGCCTATGCTTGTTAACTCGTGCCTTGTATTCTTTGATTCATTTTCTCAATTTGAGCTTTAACTTGCGCACAAGTCTTGTTAAAAGCTTCCAACCTTTTCTTTGAATCCGCATGTATCTCACTTCTAGGAAGAGTAACAAGATCAATAGGGAGAAAAGGATTAACTCCATAAATGATCTCAAATGGAGAACGTAAAGTTGTGGCTGAATGTGAACGGTTGTAAGCAAATTCCGCATGTGCAAGCTTCACATCCCAATCTTTTTGTGTCTTACTCACAAGACCACGTAACAAAGAACCAAGAGTTCCGTTTGTAACTTCCGTTTGACCATCCGTTTGAGGATGATGACTCGTGCTAAATAGGAGTTTCGTTCCCACCATCTTCCACAAACACCTCCAAAAGTGACTAAGGAATTTAGAATCCCTATCCGAAACAATGCTTCTAGGAATGCCATGAAGTCGAATTACCTCTTTGAAATACAAATCGCCCACATGGGAAGCGTCATCCGTCTTGTGCATGGGAATGAAATGAGCCATCTTCGAAAATCTATCCACAACCACCATGATAGCATCTTTGCCTCTTTGAGTTCTAGGCAAACCAACAATGAAATCCATGCTCACACTATCCCAAGGATGATCCGGAACTGGTAAAGGTGTGTAAAGCCCTTTATGAAAGGTGCTTTTGGACTTTTGGCACGTTGCACACTTGCTCACTACCATATGCACATCTTTGATCATGCTTAGGCCAATAAAAATGTTCACTCAAAGTATCAAGTGTCTTTTGAATGCCAAAATGACCAAGAATACCTCCACTATGCACTTCACGAACTAGAAGCTCACGTACCTTGCACTTTGGGACACACAACTTGTTTCCTTTAAAAAGAAAACCCTCTTGAACCCTTTAGGAGCAGCAAAAATCGAACCAAAGTCATCATCTTCTTTATAAAGCTCCTTCAAGTGTGCGAACCCCATTACTCTTGCATCCACAATAGCTAGCAAATAAGATCTCCTTGAAAGTGCATCTGCCACAATGTTGCTCTTTCCTTCTTTATACTTGGAAGAGAAGGTGAAAGATTGGAGAAACTCGACCCACTTGGCATGCCTATGATTGAGTTTTTGTTGGCCATGAATGTGTTTGAGCGCCTCATGATCCGAATGAAGGATGAATGGTTTAGGCCTCAAATAATGTGACTAATGGTCCAAAGCTCGAACAATAGCATAAAACTCACGATCATAATTAGAGTAGTTCAACTTGGCACCATTGAGCTTCTCACTAAAGTATGAGATAGGGCGCTTCTCTTGGATCAAAACAAAGACCAATTCCCAATCCACTTGCATCACACTCTACCTCGAACAATTTGTTGAAATCCGAGAAGGCAAGTATAGGAGCACTACACAACTTCTCTTTCACTTCTTCAAAAGCTTTTTGCGCCAAAGGAGACCATTCAAACTCACCTTTCTTCAACAAAGCCGTGATAGGAGCCATAATGGAAGAGAAGTTTCGAATGAATCTTCTATAGAACGAAGCCAAACCATGGAAGCTTCGACATTCACTAGCATTAGTAGGGGCCACCATGAAGAAATTGCTTGCACTTTCGAAGGATCAACATGAACTCCTTCCTTGGAAACAATGTAACCAAGAAACGCTATGCTCGACACAAGGAACTCACACTTTTCCATCTTGCCGAAAAGTTTTTGTTCTCTAAGCTTCTCAAACAAACTCCTCAAATGTATCAAATGATCATCAACACTCTTACTATAAACAAGGATATCATCCAAATAAACAACAACAAATTTGTTTAAAAAGGAACGAAGTACCTCATTCATAAGTCGCATGAAAGAACTAGGGCGTTGCATAAGCCAAAAGGCATTACCATCCATTCATAAAGACCTTGTTTAGTCTTGAATGCTGTTTTCCACTCATCCCCTTCTCGAATCCTCATTTGATGATAACCACTTCTAAGATCGATTTTTGAGAAAATCGAGGCTCCATTGAGTTCATCAAGCATATCCTCCAACCTCGGCATGGGAAATCTATACTTCACAATGATATTGTTCACGGCCCTACTATCAATGCACATTCTCCATGTACCATCTTTCTTAGGCACAAGTAAAGCGGGAACCGCACAAGGACTCATGCTCTCTCTTACATACCCCCTTTCGATCAATTCTTCAATTTGTCGTTGAAGCTCTTTGGAAGCACTTGGATCACACCTATAAGCGTGTTTATTAGGCAAAGGAGCTCCCGGAACTAAATCAATGGCATGTTCAATTCCCCTTAAGGGTGGCAGGCCCTTGTGGAAGGTCTTCCGAAATACATCACAAAATTCCTTCATGAGTGAATCAAGTTGTGGATTACTTGGCTTCACTTCACTTGCAACAGCATGTTTGATGACTAAAGCATAGCACACGCCCTCATCTTCAATCTCTTTCTCGAACTCTTTGAAAGAAAGAAACAAACTAGTCTTTTTCTCTTCCTTCTTGTGAATCACGGCACTAGGAGCCAAAGGATGCAACCTAATCTTCTTGGAACCCACCGAAACCGTATACACATTGGAGTCCCCTTCATGTATCACCTTTCTATCAAATTGCCATGGTCTCCCGAGTAAAATGTGACAAGCATTCATGGGAAGTACATCACACCATAGCTCATCCTTGTAATTCCCTATGGAGAAAGAAAGTAATGCTTGCTTCTTCACCCTAAGTCCCGTATCATCAAGCCAACTCAACTTGTAGGGGTGTGGATGATCTCTCACAATAAGACTCAATTTGCTCACCAAATCCGCCGCCACTACATTGGTACAAGACCCACTATCAATGATCATGTTACAAGTGTTTTCACCCACTTTGCAACGAGTATGGAACAAGTTTTCCCTTTGTTCTTTGCTTGGAAGGCAATCAACATGTAAAACCCTCCTAACAACACCAATAAGCCTACCGTCATCTTCGGCATATGCATCCTCCTCCTCACTCTCAACCGTGTCATCTCTAGGCACAAATTCGTACAACTCCTCTTCTTCATTCAATTCCATGTATTGCCTCATGGTGAGAGCTTTCTTTGTTGGACAATTACTAGCAATGTGTCCTCTTCCTTGGCACTTGAAACACTTCCGATTTTCTTCAAACTTTTCCCTAGGAACGAAAACTTTCTGTTTTTCGACCCTTTTATCATCTTTCGTTGCATGTTCTTTCTTAGACCCTTCATAGTTCTTGTTAGAAGATGAATAAGAAGAATAAGAAGAAGAAGGTTTGAACGAGTTACCAGATTTAGCATAGGAAGTTTTCGGTTTGTCCTCGTTCTCATGAGATTCAAATTTAAGTGCCAATCTACATGCTTCATCAAACGTAGTGTAAGTTGACACCTCTACCTTCCTTGCAATAGGACGGTTCAAGCCTTTGATGTAACGAGCAATTTTCATTGCTTCCCTTTCTTCTATGTCACAAATAAGGCACAGTTTATCAAATTCCATAGTGTACTCATGCACACTCAACGTATCTTGACACAAAGTAGTCAACTTTATGTACTGTTTTTGCTCGTAATCACTTGGCAAAAATTTCTCCTTGAGCTTCTCTTTCAACTTAGTCCAACTACTAAGCTTGTCTTTCTTCTTTCTTGCACGTTATGCCTTCAAATTTTCGAGCCAAATACCAAAGATACTTGGTCAATCTAACCGAGGCTATCTTGAATCTCCTTTGATCATCGAACCCCCTATAATCACACACCTTCTCCAATTGTCGAATCCACTCAAGTAAATCCTCCAGGACTAGAATCACCAAGTGAAATCATCCAATTTTAATCCCCTATCATCATTGAAATTAGGTTTAACAACCCTAACTTCATCCTCTTCATCCGAAAGTCCAATGTAATCAACACTGTTTTTATCCAACTTTTTAGTGATAATAGAAGTTATAGCATCCATTCTAGTTTCAAGTCTACTAACATGATTCGAATCAGCATTATATTTTGCTTGGAAATCAAATTGCATCTTAGCTATGTCCTCAATAGCCTTAGCTAATTTTTCCAATTCACTCGACATTATCTTAACCAATAACAACACTTCGACACACTAGGAAGCACAAAAGAACCCTAGTACCACTTATCCCAATGTAAAGATCGAAACTTTAAGAAGAAAAGTAACAATTTACCTTGGATCTTTGAAGAGTAGAATCCCTTCTATCCTCTCCCGCCTGGAAAATCTAATACCACTTGATATGAATGTTCAACTAGAATAGTCAAACACTCAAAGAACACGTCCAATGGAGGAATCCGAAAATAAGAACAAGTAACAAGGGATATTTCTTAATGAATGATCACTCCTGAAACACTCACAAGAATCTTAAACACACTCAAACCACTCCTGGAATTAAGTTGTTTAAACACTAATTAATAAACACTCCTGAATATCAATTAATGGAAGATTAAAGCTTATGAATTAATTCACAAACAATAACAATGTTTAGTCATAAAATCACTCTAACCATTGAAGAGGTTAGGCGCCATTATTTATAAGGAGTAAGCAAGAAAACCTTGCTCCTCAAGCATACCAAACCACACGGCATCCACCATCAATTTAGGAAAGTATCTCCTCCTTAATTCTAGCCTAGAATCAAGCTAAACTTAAGGAAACTCTAACTTAAGGAAAGACAACAAGTACTTTCCTTAATTACAACTCAAACACACGCCCAAGGCTGCTACCTTGCACGCCACTCCAATCTACCAAATTAAGGAAACTTTTCTAAAATACAACCATGACAACTAAACACCTAACCACCGAAATCTCAAAGGGATTTTCGGACTTTTATTGAACTAGAAACAACTCAACTAATTAACCAACATTTTAAACTAATAATGACACTAATTTAAAATGCTAATCAGTTTCTTCCACGAGCCATGTGACACACGACACAAATGCATGCTTGTTAGCCATCAAATTGAAACCCATGTGTTCCATCAAAAGTAAAACCGGCTCTTCTTGACTTGATGCCTTTGGATCCGCATCAAAATCTCAAATGCATTCAACAAAGCTTATTGAATCAAATTAAAGTCAAATGAAGTCAAACAAAACTTATTGAATCAAATGAAACTCAAATGCATTCAATAAAGCTAATTGAATCAAAATGAAAATCAAATTCATTCAACAAAGCTAATTGAATCAAATTGAAGTAAAATCAAGTCAAACAAAGCTAATTGAATCAAATTCAAGTCAAATGAAGTCAAACAAAGGTAATTATATCAAATGAAAGTCAAATAAAGTCAAACATAGCTAAATGAATCAAATGAAAATCAAATGCATTCAACAAAGCTAATTGAGTGAAATGAAACTCAATTGCATTCAACGAAGCTAATTGATTCAAATTAAAGTCAAAAGCAGTCAAACAAAACTTATTGAAGAAAATGAAACTTAAATGCATTCAGTAAAGCTAATTGAATAAAAAGAAACTCAAATGCTTTCAACAAAGGCAATTGAATCAAATTAGAGTAAAATGAAGTCAAACAAAGCTAAGTGAATCAAATGAAAGCCAAATGAAGTCAAACAAAGTTAATTGAATCAAATGAAAGTCAAATGAAGTTAAACATAGCTAATAGAATCAAATAAAACTCAAATGTATTCAGCAAAGCTAATTGATTCAAATGAAACTTGAATGCATTCATCAAAGCTAATTGAATCAAATGAAACTCAAATGCATTCAACAATGCTAATTGAATCAAATAAATCTCAAATGCATTCAACAAAGCTTATTGAATCAAATTAAAGTCAAATGAAGTCAAACAAAAATTAATGAAGAAAATGAAACTCAAATGCATTCAGTAAAGCTAATTGAATCAAATGAAACTCAAATGCATTCAACAAAGCTAATTGAATCAAATTAAAGTCAAATGATGACAAACAAAGCTAATTGAATCAAATGAAAGTTAAATGAAGTCAAATAAAGCTAATTGAATCAAATGAAACTCAAATGCATTCAACAAAGCTAAAGGAATCAAAGAAAATTCAAATGCATTCAATAAAGCTAATTGAATCAAATGACACTCAAATGCATTCAACAAAGCTAATTGAATTAAATTAAAGTAAAATGAAGTCAAACAAAGCTAATTGAATCAAATGAAAGTCAAATGAAGTCAAACAAAGCTAATTGAATCAAATGAAAGTCAAATGAAGGTAAACATAGATAATAGAATCAAATGAAACTCAAATGTATTCAACAAAGCTAATTAAGTCAAATGAAACTCAAATGCATTCGACAAATCTAATTGAATCAAATGAAACTCAAATGCATTCAACAAAGCTAATTGAATCAAATAAATCTCAAATGCATTCAACAAAGCTTATTGAATCAAATTAAAGTCAAATGAAGTCAAACAAAACTTATTGAAGAAAATGAAACTCAAAAGCAGTAAAGCTAATTGAATCAAATGACACTCAAATGCATTCAACAAAGCTAATTGAATCAAATTAAAGTCAAATGAAGTCAAACAAAACTAATTGAATTAAATGAAAGTTAAATGAAGTCAAATAAAGCTAATTGAATCAAATGAAACTCAAATGCATTCAACAAAGCTAATTGAATCAAAGAAAATTCAAATGCATTCAATAAAGCTAATTGAATCAAAGAAAATTCAAATGCATTCAACAAAGCTAATTGAATCAAAGAAAATTCAAATGCATTCAACAAAGCTAATTGATTCAAATTTAAGTCAAATAAAGTCAAACAAAACTTATTGAATCAAATGAAACTCAAATGCATTCAATAAAGGTAATTGAATCAAAATAAAAATCAAATTCATTCAACAAAGCTAATTGAATCTAATTGAAGTAAAATCAAGTCAAACAAAGCTAATTAAATCAAATTAAAGTCAAATGAAGTCAAACAAAGGTAATTATATCAAATGAAACTCAAATGTATTCAACAAAGCTAATTGATTCAAATGAAACTTGAATGCATTCATCAAAGCTAATTGAATCAAATGAAACTCAAATGCATTCAACAAAGCAAAGTGAATCAAATAAATCACAAATGCATTCAACAATGCTAATTGAATCAAAGAAAATTCAAATGTATTCAATAAAGCTAATTGAATCAAATGAAACTCAAATGCATTCAACAAAGCTAATTGAATTAAATTAAAGTAAAATGAAGTCAAATAAAGCTAATTGAATCAAATGAAAGTCAAATGAAGTCAAACAAAGCTAATTGAATCAAATGAAAGTCAAATGAAGGTAAACATAGCTAATTGAATCAAATGAAACTCAAATGCTGATGTGAAATAGAAGTATTGGTTATGTAGAGTTCTAGTTCTGTTAGAATTCTATGTAATTTAGGGTTTTAATTCATAGTTTGTTTAAGAGTTTCAATTGAATTAGGACTTTATTTTAATTAGAGTTTGAGTAGTGTTAGGAGTCCTAATCCTAATCACATTAGGCGTGTGAAAAAATCAGTCACAGCCGTGTGATGATAGATTAATTTGGTATGTTTATCTTTTATGCTTTACTAGTTATACTAGGTTTAGGTTACTTTGCTTTAATAGTTCTACTAGGTTTAGGATTATTTTCACTATAAATAGACCATTCGGTCATATTAATAAAGGGAGAGTATGTTTAAGTTAATTCTTGTGAATTACAGATTTAGGAGAGAATCCAAAACGAATCCGGAGAGAATCCAAAAACCCCTAGTTGAACTTTGAGACGAAATACGCCTAAGTTCTCCATATCCTGGTTAGCAAACGAGTTATTGAGACGAAATACGCCAATATACTTGATTTTTGCTACTGATTTCATTAAAGTTTCAATCTTTCATCTATAAAAGCCACTAAACTACATCAAAGAGCCTAAATTTCGTGAGTCTTGTTTCAAGATCCACATCAAGTGGTGTGGCTGCTGATTTCCACCCCCCCGCACTGCTGCTTTGCGTCAAATCTGACCCCAGTTCGGCAAAATTGTTCGTGTGGCTACGTTACAAGTCGGAATTCAGATTTTCTTGGTTCGTTGGAAAGCTAACAAAGAGATCTATCTTGTGTTAAAATTTGAGCGCATTTGAACCAGTAACGAAGTCGCAGTCATCAAATACATCTGCGTCAAATTTCTGTCGCCAGTTTGACACTGCTAGATTGACACGGCGCGTGACAGCGCGTGTGATATCGGAATTCTATGATTTTTGGTTCGTTGGACTGACAACATCTGGAGCTTTGTTGTGTCAAAATTTGATCACGTTCTAATACGTAACGAGTTCTGTACCGCGTTAAACTTCCACCATGCCCGATGAACCCGAAACTTGGCAACAAGCCATCCAACAACTTGCTGCTCGATGGCTGCTATGGCCACGAAAGTTACTACCATTGAACGCGATGCAAACTTTGCTAAACCACCTCAACATCAACCTAGGCGTGAGGATGACATCAAGTTGGCTGATTTACCTTCGTTTGATGGCGACCTAGACCCCGAATCCTATTTGGAATGGGAAAGAAGGTTGGATAGGTACTTTGATCATAAGAACTTGAGTGAAGGCTCTCGTTTTTCATATGCTATTCTGAAACTCACGAAGTATGCTTCCCTTTGGTATGACTCTATGCGTACACGGCGTGCACGAGAGGACAAACTCGCCATTGATTGCTGGTCATCTCTCAAAGCCAAGATGCGTAAGCGTTTTGTGCCTCGTACCTACAAACAGGAGCTTTTTGTGCGCCTTAACTCCTTGCATCGGGCCAATTTGTGTGTCGAGCAAGACACTAAGGAATTTGAACGGCTCCATATGGCGTGTGACATTCAAGAAGTGGATGAACAAAAAATTGCTCGTTTTCTTGTCGGTTTGAACAAATCCATCGCCAACTTGGTTGAATTGCAGCAATATGTCACGTTTGATGATGTTTGCATCCTCGCTTCCAAAATTGAACGCCAACAAAACGACACTCGTTTTAAGAAGCCTTCATGGTTTAAAAACGCTGCTGCCTCGTTGGATGCCTCGTCGAGCACTCCTCCAACCACGACTGACTTGGCGAGTGATAAGCCCAAGGAGACCGAGTCCTCCACCACTACCACTGCTCCTAGTGCCACGTTAAAGGCAAAAAAACCTCAATGTTTTCGTTGCCAAGGCCTCGGTCATATTGCTCGCAACTGTCCCAACACTACTCTCACCACACGTGAGGAGTTAGTCTGCTATTTGGCTCAAGAGATGCATGCACATCACTCTTCTACTTCGGTCTCACTTGATCCTCCTATGGATGATGATGATTTTTGGTCGAAGCAACCAATTTGTGCTCCGGAACATGAGCATCCTACTTTGCTCATCCGCCGATCTTTATTTACTTCCAGCCATGATGAGAATGACGATGAGCAACGCAACAATCTTTTTCACTCCAATTGTGTCATCAAGGGTAAAGTTTGTCCCTTTATCATAGATAGCGGTTCATGTACTAATGTGTTTGATTTGTCTTTGGCTGAATCATTGAATTTGCAAACTCGCAAGCATCCGCATCCATATAAACTGAGTTGGTTGAATGATGATGGCGTTTGGGTGCGTAAACAAGCGTTAGTTGGCTTCCGTGTGGGTGAATATATGGATCAACTATGGTGTGATGCCTTGCCCATGACTCGCATGCTCGTTATTACTAGGCCGTCCTTGGCAAAGCGATCGGCATGTGATGCATAATGGCAAAACCAATGCTTATTCGGTTTTGATGGGTGATAAACGCATGATCTTGCGCTCTTTGCCTCCTAAAACTAGGCGTCCAAAGCCCCTTGATGCTGCTGCCGTTATGGAGGAACCACCACCTAAGCATGGTTCGCATGTTTGCCTTGCTTCTTGCCACCATGAGCTGCTGGACACCGCCAACAACAAGAAGGAACGTCGAGCTAATTACCTCCAATTGCGCCAAGGTAGTAAGCTGGCCAAAGGTGATCGTGTTTGGTTGTCTTTAAACGCTCAAAAACTGCATATCAATCACAAGTATGACGAACCAATGGATGAAGGCCCTTTCGAAATCATTGAGCAAATTGGGTATGAAACGTTCAAAGTTCTACTTGGTGATGGTCTTTGTGCAACTCTCACTTCGAGTGATCTCGTCCCATGTTTTCCGGCTGACGAAACTTGAGGACAAGTTTCTTTCATGAAGGGGAGTTTGATGTGAAATAGAAGTATTGGTTATGTAGAGTTCTAGTTCTGTTAGAATTCTATGTAATTTAGGGTTTTAATTCATAGTTTGTTTAAGAGTTTCAATTGAATTAGGACTTTATTTTAATTAGAGTTTGAGTAGTGTTAGGAGTCCTAATCCTAATCACATTAGGCGTGTGAAAAAATCAGTCACAGCCGTGTGATGATAGATTAATTTGGTATGTTTATCTTTTATGCTTTACTAGTTATACTAGGTTTAGGTTACTTTGCTTTAATAGTTCTACTAGGTTTAGGATTATTTTCACTATAAATAGACCATTCGGTCATATTAATAAAGGGAGAGTATGTTTAAGTTAATTCTTGTGAATTACAGATTTAGGAGAGAATCCAAAACGAATCCGGAGAGAATCCAAAAACCCCTAGTTGAACTTTGAGACGAAATACGCCTAAGTTCTCCATATCCTGGTTAGCAAACGAGTTATTGAGACGAAATACGCCAATATACTTGATTTTTGCTACTGATTTCATTAAAGTTTCAATCTTTCATCTATAAAAGCCACTAAACTACATCAAAGAGCCTAAATTTCGTGAGTCTTGTTTCAAGATCCACATCAAATGCATTCAACAAAGCTAATTGAATCAAATAAATGTCAATTGCTTTCAACAAAGCTTATTGAATCAAATTAAATTCAAATGAAGTCAAACTGATATGGTTATGGATGGACAAATTCTAGGTCTGTTAGGATTTGTTTGTCAACTATCTTTATTTGTTTTGTTAGGATGTGATATGATTACACGTCCAAAGTGAATGAGCAATCAAGAATCCCGAGCAAAGGTTCGAACTTGAAGAATTTAAAGAAGTCCGAAAATTATGATTAAGGCACCGGATATGATAATTAAAATAATCACTCCTGAATATTTTAATTAACTCTTAATCTCACTTACACCACTCCTGGAATAAAGTAGATTAAACACTAAGTAAATAATCACTCCTGAAAATAAACTTAATGGACGAAAATAATTGATCACACAATTAAATTCAATAACAAAGTTTTTAGGTAAATCTCACATGCCTTTGATGATAGCATGGAACTATTATTTATAATAATAACAATAAACTTGTCCTCCAAGGACCAAGCAAGGGCCGAAAATCAGCCATAAGAATTAAGGAAACATTCCTTAACTCCTTACATCTTAATCCCTTGATTCTAGGAGAGAATAAAGGAGTAATTAAGGAAACAACCAAATCAGCCCCCAATCCCCCTTCACACGCCTAAATACATAAGGAAACCAAGAAATAAGGAAAGTATTACAACTCAATGACAACTTGCAAACTTGGAGCACAAGGACCAAATCACACGCCTAATGACACGCCTATCTTGGTCGAAATATCACAAGATATTTTCGGACCTTATTTGCGTAATTAAAATAACTAAGACTCGTCACCTTCAAGATTCATCAATGGAATCATCGTCCCATTTAAGAAATGACACAAATGAGGAGTTTGAATTTAACTTGAACCCGAACACTTCAAGGACTAAACAAATCGGATCATTTGGAGCTTGACCTTGACCTTGACTTGTATCATTCTCCCCCTCTTCAAAAGAATTTGTCCTCAAATTTTCATCATCTAAATAAGGACTAAGATCACCAACATTGAAGGTTGCACTCACACCTCCATAATCACTTGGAAGCTCGATCTTATAAGCACTTTCATTAATCACATCAATAACTTTGAATGGACCATCGCCTCTAGGCATAAGCTTGTTCTTCCTTCTACTTGGAAACCGTTCTTTCCTCAAATGAATCCAAACCAAGTCGCCAATCTGAAATTTCGGTTGCCTTCTATGCTTGTTGGCTCGTTCCTTGTATTGAGCATTCATCTTCTCAATTCGTGCTTTCACTTGCTCACAAGTCTTCTTAAAGGCTTCCAACCTCTTCTTAGAATCAACATGAATTTCGATTTAGTTAGTGACACAAAATCAATAGGAAGGAAAGGATTGATACCATAGACCACCTCAAATGGAGACTTAGAAGTAGTAGAAGAATGAGCTCGATTATAAGCAAACTCGGCGTGAGCTAGCTTTATATCCCAATCCTTTTGTGTCTTACTCACCAAGCCACGCAACAAAGCTCCAAGAGTTCTATTAGTCACCTCAGTTTGACCATCCGTTTGAGGATGATGACTTGTGCTAAAGAGTAACTTAGTTCCCACCATCTTCCATAAGCTCCTCCAAAAGTGACTAAGGAACTTTGTATCACGATCACTAACAATACTTCTAGGAATACCATGCAAACGAATGATTTCCTCAAGTACAAATCCGCCACATGCAAAGCATCATCGCTTTATGCATAGGAACAAAGTGAGCCATTTTCGAAAAACGATCCACCACCACCATAATTGCATCTTTTCCCCTTTGAGTTCTTGGTAATCCAACAATAAAATCCATGCTCACACTATCCCAAGGTGTATCGGGTATGGGTAATGGAGTATAAAGTCCTTTATGGAAAGTACTCTTCGACCTTTGACAAGTAAGACACTTACTAACCACCATATGAACATCCCTTATCATGTTGGGCCAATAAAAACTCTCATTCAAAGTATCTAAGGTCTTTTGCACGCCAAAATGACCAGCCACCCCACCACTATGGACTTCTCTCACAAGCAACTCCCCTCACGCCACTCTTAGGAATGCATAGTTTGTTCCCCTTGAACAAAAAAACCTTCTTGTAACACAAACAATCCACTAGGATTCTTAAAGGACTCACGAAAATCATCATCATCAACATATAAATCCTTTAAATGTTCAAATCCCAACACCCTTGCATCAACCATGGCCAAAAGATAGGAACGCCTAGAAAGGGCATCCGCAACAATGTTACTCTTACCTTCCTTGTACTTAGACGAGAATGTGAAAGCTTGTAGGAATTCAACCCACTTGGCATGTCTATGGTTGAGCTTTTGTTGTCCATGGATGTATTTGAGTGCTTCATGATCCGAATGAAGAATGAAAGGCTTGGGCCTCAAGTAATGAGACCAATGATCCAAGGCTCTCACAATTGCATAGAATTCACGATCATAGTTGGAGTAGTTGAGTTTGGCGCCACTTAACTTCTCACTAAAGTAGGCAATGGGCCTCCTTTCTTGAAGCAAAAACAGCCCCCAACACCAAGTCCACTAGCATCACATTCAACCTCGAACAACTTGTTGAAATCCGAGCAAGGCAAGGATAGGAGCGTTGCAAAGTAGCTCCTTGACTTCATCAAACGCCTTTTGAGCATGAGAATTCCATGAAAGCTCCCCTTCTTCATCAAATCCGTGATTGGTGCCATGATAGTTGAGAAATTTCGGATGAATCTTCTATAAAAGGAAGCTAGACCATGAAAGCTTCGGCATTCATGAGCACTTGTAGGCGCCAACCATGATGACATGGCCTTGACTTTTTCCCGGATCCACATGAACTCCATCCCTAGACACAATGTAACCAAGAAAAGCAATACTAGGAACAAGAAAATCACACTTTTCCATTTTTCCATACAACTTTTGCTCTCTTAATTTTTCGAATAAAGCTCTCAAGTGAAGTAAATGAGACTCAACACTAGTACTATATACAAGAATATCATCTAGATAGACAACAATAAACTTGTTAAGAAAGGGACGTAGTACCTCGTTCATAAGCCTCATAAAAGAACTAGGAGCATTGCAAAGACCAAAGGGCATCACCATCCACTCATATAGACCTTGTTTGGTCTTGAAAGCGGTTTTCCATTCATCTCCTTCCCGAATTCTCATTTGATGATAACCACTCCTCAAATCAATCTTCGAAAAAACGAAGCTCCATGTAGCTCATCAAGCATGTCCTCTAATCTAGGCATAGGAAAACGATACTTGATTGTTATGTTGTTGACGGCTCTACTATCAATACACATCCTCCAAGTACCATCTTTCTTAGGAACAAGCAAAGCGGGAACGGCACATGGACTCATGCTTTCTCTTACATAGCCTCTGGCCAATCAACTCTTCAATTTGCTTTTGTAGCTCCTTAGAAGCTACGGGATCACATCTATATGCCGGCTTATTTGGCAAAGGTGCGCCCGGTACAAGATCAATGGCATGCTCAATGCCTCTCAATGGTGGTAATCCTTGAGGCAATTCCTCCGGAAAAACATCACAAAATTCGTCCAATAGAGCTGCAAGTTTCGGATTACTAGAAGAAACATCATTAGTCAAAGCAAGTTTAACACATAAAGCATAACAATGTCCTTCCAATTCTACCTCTTTCTCGAATTCTTTGGCCGAAAGAAACAAGTTTTGTTTCGTTTCAACCACCTTCTTGGGTGCTATGGAACTAGGGGACAAAGGAACCAACCGAATCTTTTTAGAACCCATCAAAACCGTGTACACATTGGTTTCGCCTTCATGAACAACTTTTCGATCATATTGCCAAGGTCTACCAAGAAGAAGATGACAAGCACTCATAGGTAGAACATCACCCCACAATTCATCCTTGTAACCCCCAATAGAAAACGAAACAAGTGCTTGCTTTTTCACCAACAAACCAGCTTTTATCATCCAACCAACTCAACTTATAAGGATGTGGATGATCTCTAACAATCAAGTTCAACTTAGAAACCACATTAGAAGCAACCACATTAGTGCATGAACCACTATCAATAATCACATTACATGTAAATTCACCAATTCGACATCTAGTGTGAAACAAGTTTTCTCTTTGATCATGGTTAGGAGAATGATCAACATGCAAAGTTCTCCTAATAACCCCAAGCATCCTAGACTCATCTTCGGCATATGCAATCTCATTATCAACACTTTCACATTCCTCCTCTTCATACACATAGTCATAAGTTCTCTCCTCCTCTTCTATGGTCATGTATTGTCTCAAAGTTAGGGTTTTTCTAGATGGACAACTACTATCAATATGACCCCTTCCTTGACACTTAAAACACTTTCGGGTTTCTTCCCACTTTTCTTTAGAAATCACCAACTTAGGTCGTTCTCCCTTTGGTTCCCCTTTAGAAGGATTATCTTTCTTTTCAAAGGGTTTAGAAGAATTAGAAGAAGAAGGGACGAAAGAAGAAGAAGAATTGGGTTTATTATGGCCGAATTTCCCCCATATGATTTCTTTTCATCCAATTCATGCCTTTCAAATTTTAAAGCCAATCGACATACATCATCAAAAGTGCTATAATTCGACACATCAACCTTTCTAGCAATAGATTTATTAAGTCCATTAACAAACCTAGCAATTTTTTCTTGTTCGACTTCATCAACATCACAAATCAAACATAACTTGTCAAATTCAACCATATAATCATGTACACTTGACACATCTTGAGTCAAAGAATTCTTTCTCATATATTGCCTTTGAAGAAAATCACTTGGAACAAACTTCTCATGCAATTTCCTTTTAAGCTTAGTCCAACTTTTAAGCTTAGGTTTCCCAAGTCTCGCCCTTTTTGCCTTTAGACTCTCTAACCAAATTCCAAAGATACTTAGTTAGTCTAATGGTGACAATTTTAAAACGTTTCTCATCATCAAATCCCTTATAATCACAAATTTTCTCAAGTTGACGAATCCATTCAAGTAAATCCTCGGGACTAGAATCACCAGTAAAATCATCTAGTTTAATCCCCCTATCATTATCATAAGTCGGTTTAACAATTTTAACCTCCTCAATGTCAGATTCATAGTCAATGTGATTAGGATCGTTTTTATTGTTCACTTTACCCGCAAGAATGTTATGAGCTACTGTTAATCTTGCCGTTTTCTCCTTTTCCTCTAATTGAGTGTTATGAATTTTCTCAATAAGAGCTTTTATTTCAAAGAAATTCAGACATTATAACTCAAATAGCAAGCCACAACCACACAAAACCCCAACAAAGGATCGAACAAAGTAGAAGCACTTACCAATGAAAGGAGAATCCCTTCTATCCTCACCCTCCCGGAAAAATCTGATACCAACTGATATGATTACACGTCCAAAGTGAATGAGCAATCAAGAATCCCGAGCAAAGGTTCGAACTTGAAGAATTTAAAGAAGTCCGAAAATTATGATTAAGGCACCGGATATGATAATTAAAATAATCACTCCTGAATATTTTAATTAACTCTTAATCTCACTTACACCACTCCTGGAATAAAGTAGATTAAACACTAAGTAAATAATCACTCCTGAAAATAAACTTAATGGACGAAAATAATTGATCACACAATTAAATTCAATAACAAAGTTTTTAGGTAAATCTCACATGCCTTTGATGATAGCATGGAACTATTATTTATAATAATAACAATAAACTTGTCCTCCAAGGACCAAGCAAGGGCCGAGAATCGCCCATAAGAATTAAGGAAACATTCCTTAACTCCTTACATCTTAATCCCTTGATTCTAGGAGAGAATAAAGGAGTAAATAAGGAAACAACCAAATCAGCCCCCAATCCCCCTTCACACGCCTAAATACATAAGGAAACCAAGAAATAAGGAAAGTATTACAACTCAATGACAACTTGCAAACTTGGAGCACAAGGACCAAATCACACGCCTAATGACACGCCTATCTTGGTCGAAATATCACAAGATATTTTCGGACCTTATTTGCGTAATTAAAATAACTAAGACTCGTCACCTTCAAGCTTCATCAATGGAATCATCGTCCCATTTAAGAAATGACACAAATGAGGAGTTTGAATTTAACTTGAACCCGAACACTTCAAGGACTAAACAAATCGGATCATTTGGAGCTTGACCTTGACCTTGACTTGTATCAGGATGGTTGCATGGTTTTACTTTACTCTTAAAGTAGAGGTTTTACATGTAACGAAAAATATGTCTTTTATTATGTTTGTTAGTTTAATTAGTTAATGTCGTTGAGTCATTTTTATTGGTTGTAATAAGGGCCGAAAATCTGAGTTGTAATTAGCTTAGACTTAGGCGTGTGTTTTTTTTGGTATTTAAGGAAAGTGTTGCATCTCTTTCCTTAAAGCTATTGTTTCCTTAAGTTGTAGCTAGATTCTAGGCTTAGGTTTAGGGGAAACTTTCCTAAAATTATGTGCTAGTTGGCGTGTGGTGTATTGCCTTGGAGAGCAAGGATTTCTTGCTGCTCTTAGCCTTATAAATAAGCGCCTAATCAATAAAGAAGAGGAGTTTTTGAGTTTTGATAAAAGTGATTCCTTTGTGAATTATTGTTGTTTTTGCCGAGATAGCAAAATAACACCGTTGAATTTAGCCGAGATAGCTTTATTCTTCAAACCTAGTTCAATTCATACCGAGATAGTTGAATTGTTCATATCCTTGTTTATTACTTTCGTCCACAAAAGGCACAAAACACAAAAAGAGTCCGAAAACAGCCTCGAAAATCATATCACAAACAAAACTTATTGAAAAAAATGAAACTCGAATGCATTCAGTAAAGCTAATTGAATCAAATGAAACTCAAATGCATTGAACAAAGCTAATTGAATCAAATTAAAGTCAAATGAAGTCAAACAAAGCTAATTGATTCAAATGAAAGTTAAATGAAGTCAAATAAAGCTAATAGAACCAAATGAAACTCAAATGTATTCAACATAGCTAATTAAGTCAAATGAAACTTCAATGCATTCAACCAAGCTAATTGAATCAAATGAAACTCAAATGCATTCAACAAAGCTAATTGATTCAAATGAAACTCAAATGCATTCAACAAAGCTAATTGAATCAAATAAATCTCAAATGCATTCAACAAAGCTTATTGAATCAAATTAAAGTGAAATGAAGTCAAACAAAACTTATTGAACAAAATGAAACTCGAATGCATTCAGTAAAGCTAATTGAATCAAATGAATCTCAAATGTATTCAACAAAGCTAATTAAGTCAAATGAAACTTAAATGCATTCAACCAAGCTAATTGAATCAAATGAAACTCAAATGCATTCAACAAAGCTAATTGATTCAAATGAAACTCAAATGCATTCAACAAATCTAATTGAATCAAAATAAAGTAAAATGAAGTCAAACAAAGCTAATTGAGCCAAATGAAAGTCAAATAAAGTCAAACAAAGCTAATTGAATCAAATGAAAGTCAAATAAAGTCAAACATAGCTAAATAAATCAAATGAAAATCAAATGCATTCAACAAAGCTAATTGAATCAAATGAAACTCAAATGCATTCAATAAAGCTAAATGAATCAAAGAAAATTCAAATGCATTCAATAAAGCTAATTGAATCAAATGAAACTCAAATGCATTCAACAAAGCTAATTGAATTAAATTAAAGTAAAATGAAGTCAAACAAAGCTAATTGAATCAAATGAAAGTCAAATGAAGTCAAACAAAGCTAATTGAATCAAATGAAAGTCAAATGAAGGTAAACATAGATAATAGAATCAAATGAAACTCAAATGTATTCAACAAAGCTAATTAAGTCAAATGAAACTTAAATGCATTCAACCAAGCTAATTGAATCAAATGAAACTCAAATGTATTCAACAAAGCTAATTAAGTCAAATGAAACTTAAATGCATTCATCCAAGCTAATTGAATCAAATGAAACTCAAATGCATTCAACAAAGCTAATTGTTTCAAATGAAACTCAAATGCATTCAACAAATCTAATTGAATCAAAATAAAGTAAAATGAAGTCAAACAAAGCTAATTGAGTCAAATGAAAGTCAAATGAAGTCAAACAAAGCTAATTGAATAAAATGAAAGTCAAATAAAGTCAAACATAGCTAAATGAATCAAATGAAAATCAAATGCATTCAACAAAGCTAATTGAATCAAATGTAACTCAAATGCATTGACCAAAGCTAACTGATTCAAATTAAAGTCCAATAAAGTCAAACAAAACTTATTGAATCAAATGAAACTCAAATGCATTTAATAAAGCTAATTGAATAAAAATAAAAATCAAATTCATTCAACAAAGCTAATTGAATCAAATTGAAGTAAAATCAAGTCAAACAGAGCTAATTGAATCAAATTCAAGTCAAATGAAGTCAAACAAAGGTAATTATATCAAATGAAAGTCAAATAAAGTCAAACATAGCTAAATGAATCAAATGAAAATCAAATGCATTCAACAAAGCTAATTGAGTGAAATGAAACTCAATTGCATTCAACGAAGCTAATTGATTCAAATTAAAGTCAAAAGAAGTCAAACAAAACTTATTGAAGAAAATGAAACTTAAATGCATTCAGTAAAGCTAATTGAATCAAATGAAACTCAAATGCTTTCAACAAAGCCAATTGAATCAAATTAGAGTAAAATGAAGTCAAACAAAGCTAAGTTAATCAAATGAAAGCCAAATCAAGTCAAACATAGTTAATTGAATCAAATCAAAGTCAAATGAAGTTAAACATAGCTAATAGAATCAAATGAAACTCAAATGAAGTTAAACATAGCTAATAGAATCAAATGAAACTCAAATGTATTCACCAAAGCTAATTGATTCAAATGAAACTTGAATGCATTCAACAAAGCTAATTGAATCAAATGAAACTCAAATGCATTCAACAATGCTAATTGAATCAAATAAATCTCAAATGCATTCAACAAAGCTTATTGAATTAAATTATAGTCAAATGAAGTCAAACAAAAATTAATGAAGAAAATGAAACTCAAATGCATTCAGTAAAGCAAATTGAATCAAATGAAACTCAAATGCATTCAACAAAGCTAATTGAATCAAATTAAAGTCAAATGAAGACAAACAAAGCTAATTGAATCAAATGAAAGTTAAATGAAGTCAAATAAAGCTAATTGAATCAAATGAAACTCAAATGCATTCAACAAAGCTAAATGAAACAAAGAAAAGTCAAATGCATTCAATAAAGCTAATTGAATCAAATGAAACTCAAATGCATTCAACAAAGCTAATTGAATTAAATTAAAGTAAAATGAAGTCAAACAAAGCTAATTGAATCAAATGAAAGTCAAATGAAGTCAAACAAAGCTAATTGAATCAAATGAAAGTCAAATGAAGGTAAACATAGATAATAGAATCAAATGAAACTCAAAAGTATTCAACAAAGCTAATTAAGTCAAATGAAACTTAAATGCATTCAACCAAGCTAATTGAATCAAATGAAACTCAAATGTATTCAACAAAGCTAATTAAGTCAAATGAAACTTAAATGCATTCAACCAAGCTAATTGAATCAAATGAAACTCAAATGCATCCAACAAAGCTAATTGATTCAAATGAAACTCAAATGCATTCAACAAAGCTAATTGAATCAAAATAAAGTAAAATGAAGTCAAACAAAGCTAATTGAGTCAAATGAAAGTCAAATGAAGTCAAACAAAGCTAATTGAATCAAATGAAAGTCAAATAAAGTCAAACATAGCAAAATGAATCAAATGAAAATCAAATGCATTCAACAAAGCCAATTGAATCAAATGAAACTCAAATGCATTGACCAAAGCTAACTGATTCAAATTAAAGTCCAATAAAGTCAAACAAAACTTATTGACTCAAATGAAACTCAAATGCATTCAATAAAGCTAATTGAATCAAAATGAAAATCAAATTCATTCAACAAAGCTAATTGAATCAAATTGAAGTAAAATCAAGTTAAACAAAGCTAATTGAATCAAATTCAAGTCAAATGAAGTCAAACAAAGGTAATTATATCAAATGAAAGTCAAATAAAGTCAAACATAGCTAAATGAATCAAATGAAAATCAAATGCATTCAACAAAGCTAATTGAGTGAAATGAATCTCAATTGCATTCAACGAATCTAATTGATTCAAATTAAAATCAAAAGCAGTCAAACAAAACTTATTGAAGAAAATGAAACTTAAATGCATTCAGTAAAGCTAATTGAATCAAATGAAACTCAAATGCTTTCAACAAAGGCAATTGAATCAAATTAGAGTAAAATGAAGTCAAACAAAGCTAAGTGAATCAAATGAAAGCCAAATGAAGTCAAACAAAGTTAATTGAATCAAATGAAAGTCAAATGAAGTTAAACATAGCTAATAGAATCAAATGAAACTCAAATGTATTCAACAAAGCTAATTGATTCAAATGAAACTTGAATGCATTCAACAAAGCTAATTGAATCAAATGAAACTCAAATGCATTCAACAATGCTAATTGAATCAAATAAATCTCAAATGCATTCAACAAAGCTTATTGAATCAAATTAAAGTCAAATGAAGTCAAACAAAAATTAATGAAGAAAATGAAACTCAAATGCATTCAGTAAAGCTAATTGAATCAAATGAAACTCAAATGCATTCAACAAAGCTAATTGAATCAAATTAAAGTCAAACAAACTAAAAAAAAAGAAAAGAAAAAAATAAGAAATGAAGTCAAACAAAGCTAATTGAATCAAATGAAAGTTAAATGAAGTCAAATAAAGCTAATTGAATCAAATGAAACTCAAATGCATTCAACAAAGCTAAATGAATCAAAGAAAATTCAAATGCATTCAATAAAGCTAATTGAACCAAATGAAACTCAAATGCATTCAACAAAGCTAATTGAATTAAATTAAAGTAAAATGAAGTCAAACAAAGCTAATTGAATCAAATGAAAGTCAAATGAAGTCAAACAAAGCTAATTGAATCAAATGAAAGTCAAATGAAGGTAAACATAGATACTAGAATCAAATGAAACTCAAATGTATTCAACAAAGCTAATTAAGTCAAATGAAACTTAAATGCATTCAACCAAGCTAATTGAATCAAATGAAACTCAAATGTATTCAACAAAGCTAATTAAGTCAAATGAAACTTAAATGCATTCAACAAAGCTAATTGAATCAATTGAAAATCAAATGCATTCAACAAAGCTAATTTAATCAAATAAATCTCAAATGAATTCAAGAAAGCTAATTGAATCAAATGAAACTCAAATGAAGTCAAACAAAACTTATTGAAGAAAATGAAACTCAAATGCATTCAACAAAGCCAATTGAATCAAATTAAAGTAAAATGAAGTCAAACAAAGCTAATTGAATCAAATGAAAGTCAAATGAAGTCAAACAAAGCTAATTGAATCAAATGAAAGTCAAATGAAGGTAAACATAGATAATAGAATCAAATGAAACTCAAATGTATTCAACAAAGCTAATTAAGTCAAATGAAATTTAAATGCATTCAACCAAGCTAATTGAATCAAATGAAACTCAAATGCATTCAACAAAGCTAATAGAATCAAATGAAACTCAAATGTATTCAACAAAGCTAATTGATTCAAATGAAACTTGAATGCATTCAACAAAGCTAAATGAATCAAATGAAACTCAAATGCATTCAACAAAGCTAACTGAATCAAATAAATCTCAAATGCATTCAACAAAGCTTATTGAATCAAATTAAAGTCAAATGAAGTCAAACAAAAATTAATGAAGAAAATGAAACTCAAATGCATTCAATAAAGCTAATTGAACCAAATGAAACTCAAATGCATTCAACAAAGCAAATTGAATTAAATTAAAGTAAAATGAAGTCAAACAAAGCTAATTGAATCAAATGAAAGTCAAATGAAGTCAAACAAAGCTAATTGAATCAAATGAAAGTCAAATGAAGGTAAACATAGATAATAGAATCAAATGAAACTCAAATGTATTCAACAAAGCTAATTAAGTCAAATGAAACTTAAATGCATTCAACCAAGCTAATTGAATCAAATGAAACTCAAATGTATTCAACAAAGCTAATTAAGTCAAATGAAACTTAAATGCATTCAACAAAGCTAATTGAATCAATTGAAAATCAAATGCATTCAACAAAGCTAATTTAATCAAATAAATCTCAAATGAATTCAAGAAAGCTAATTGAATCAAATGAAACACAAATGCATTCAACAAAGCAAATTGAATCAAATGAAGTCAAACAAAACTTATTGAAGAAAATGAAACTCAAATGCATTCAACAAAGCCAATTGAATCAAATTAAAGTAAAATGAAGTCAAACAAAGCTAATTGAATCAAATGAAAGTCAAATGAAGTCAAACAAAGCTAATTGAATCAAATGAAAGTCAAATGAAGGTAAACATAGATAATAGAATCAAATGAAACTCAAATGTATTCAACAAAGCTAATTAAGTCAAATGAAATTTAAATGCATTCAACCAAGCTAATTGAATCAAATGAAACTCAAATGCATTCAACAAAGCTAATTGAATCAAATGAAACTCAAATGCATTCAACCAAGCTAATAAAATCAAATGAAACTCAAATGCATTCAACAAATCTAATTGAATCAAAAGAAACTCAAATGCATTCAACAAAGCTAATTGAATCAAATAAATCTCAAATGCATTCAACAAAGCTTATTGAATCAAATAAAAGTCAAATGAAGTCAAACAAAAATTATTGAAGAAAATGAAACTCAAAAGCATTCAGTAAAGCTAATTGAATCAAATGACACTCAAATGCATTCAACAAAGCTAATTGAATCAAATTAAAGTCAAATGAAGTCAAACAAAGCTAATTGAATTAAATGAAAGTTAAATGAAGTCAAATAAAGCTAATTGAATCAAATGAAACTCAAATGCATTCAACAAAGCTAATTAAATCAAAGAAAATTCAAATACATTCAATAAAGCTAATTGAATCAAATGAAACTCAAATGCATTCAACAAAGCTAATTGAATTAAATTAAAGTAAAATGAAGTCAAACAAAGCTAATTGAATCAAATGAAAGTCAAATGAAGTCAAATAAAGCTAATTGAAACAAATGAAAGTCAAATAAAGTCAAACATAGCTAAATGAATCAAATAAAAATCAAATGCATTCAACAAAGCTAATTGAATCAAATGAAACTCAAATGCATTCAACAAAGCTAATTGATTCAATTTAAAGTCCAATAAAGTCAAACAAAACTTATTGAATCAAATGAAACTCAAATGCATTCAATAAAGCTAATTGAATCAAAATGAAAATCAAATTCATTCAACAAAGCTAATTGAATCAAATTGAAGTAAAATCAAGTCAAACAAAGCTAATTGAATCAAATTCAAGTCAAATGAAGTCAAACAACGGTAATTATATCAAATGAAAGTCACGTAAAGTCAAACATAGCTAAATGAATCAAATGAAAATCAAATGCATTCTACAAAGCTAATTGAATGAAATGAAACTGAATTGCATTCAACAAAGCTAATTGATTCAAATTAAAGTCAAAAGAAGGCAAACAAAACTTATTGAAGAAAATGAAACTTAAATGCATTCAGTAAAGCTAATTGAATCAAATGAAACTCAAATGCATTCAACAAAGCTAATTGAATCTAATTAAAGTCAAATGAAGGTAAATATGGCTAATAGAATCAAATGAAACTCAAATGTATTCAACAAAGCTAATTAAGTCAAATGAAACTTAAATGCATTCAACCAAGCTAATTGAATCAAATGAAATTCAAATGCATTCAACAAAGCTTATTGAATCAATTTAAAGTCAAATGAAGTCAAACAAAGTTAATTGAATCAAATGAAAGGCAAATGAAGTTAAACATAGCTAATAGAATAAAATGAAACTCAAATGTATTCAACAAAGCTAATTGATTCAAATGAAACATGAATGCATTCAACAATGCTAATTGAATTAAATGAAACTCAAATGCATTCAACAAAGCTAATTGAATCAAATAAATCTCAAATACATTCAACAAAGCTTATTGAATCAAATTAAAGTCAAATGAAGTCAAACAAAACTTATTGAAGAAAATGAAACTCAAATGCATTCAGTAAAGCTAATTGAATCAAATGAAACTCAAATGCATTCAACAAAGCTAATTGAATCAAATTAAAGTCAAATGAAGACAAACAAAGCTAATTGAATCAAATGAAACTCAAATGCATTCAACAAAGCTAATTGAATCAAAGAAAATTCAAATGCATTCAACCAAGCTAATTTTATTAAATTAAAGTAAAAGGAAGTCAAATAAAGCTAATTGAATCAAATGAAAGTCAAATGAAGTCAAACAAAGCTAATTGAATTAAGTGAAAGTCAAATGAAGGTAATCATAGCTAATAGAATCAAATGAATCTCAAATGTATTCAACAAAGCTAATTAAGTAAAATGAAACTTAAATGCATTCAACCAAGC
Source organism: Beta corolliflora (assembly GCA_947648045.1). NCBI lineage: Eukaryota > Viridiplantae > Streptophyta > Magnoliopsida > Caryophyllales > Amaranthaceae > Beta > Beta corolliflora. The sequence goes on along the minus strand of CANSZD010000921.1, from coordinate 31,984 downwards.
TAATTGAATCAAATGAAACTCAAGTGCATTCAACAAAGCTAATTGATTCAATTGAAACTCAAATGCATTCACCAAATCTAATTGAATCAAAATAAAGTAAAATGAAGTCAAACAAAGCTAATTGAGTCAAATGAAAGTCAAATGAAGTCAAACAAAGCTAATTGAATCAAATGAAAGTCAAATAAAGTCAAACATAGCTAAATGAATCAAATGAAAATCAAATGCATTCAACAAAGCTAATTGAATGAAATGAAACTCAAATGCATTGACCAAATCTAACTGATTCAAATTAAAGTCCAATAAAGTCAAACAAAACTTATTGAATCAAATGAAACTCAAATGCATTCAATAAAGCTAATTGAATCAAATTGAAGTAAAATCAAGTCAAACAAAGCTAATTGAATCAAATTCAAGTCAAATGAAGTCAAACAAAGGTAATTATATCAAATGAAAGTCAAATAAAGTCAAACATAGCTAAATGAATCAAATGAAAATCAAATGCATTCAACAAAGCTAATTGAGTGAAATAAAACTCAATTGTATTCAACGAAGCTAATTGATTCAAATTAAAGTCAAAAGCAGTCAAACAAAACTTATTGAAGAAAATGAAACTTAAATGCATTCAGTAAAGCTAATTGAATCAAATGAAACTCAAATGCTTTCAACAAAGCCAATTGAATCAAATTAGAGTAAAATGAAGTCAAACAAAGCTAAGTGAATCAAATGAAAGCCAAATGAAGTCAACCAAAGTTAATTGAATCAAATGAAAGTCAAATGAAGTTAAACATAGCTAATAGAATCAAATGAAACTCAAATGTATTCAACAAAACTAATTGATTCAAATGAAACTTAACTGCATTCAACCAAGCTAATTGAATCAAATGAAACTCAAATGCATTCAACAAATCTAATTGAATCAAATGAAACTCAAATGCATTCAACAAAGCTAATTGAATGAAATAAATCTCAAATGCATTCAACAAAGCTTATTGAATCAAATTAAAGTCAAATGAAGTCAAACAAAGCTAATTGAATCAAATGAAAGTTTAATGAAGTCAAATAAAGCTAATTGAATCAAATGAAACTCAAATGCATTCAACAATGCTAATTGAATCAAAGAAAATTCAAATGTATTCAATAAAGCTAATTGAATTAAATGAAACTCAAATGCATTCAACAAAGCTAATTGAATTAAATTAAAGTAAAATGAAGTCAAATAAAGCTAATTGAATCAAATGAAAGTCAAATGAAGTCAAACAAAGCTAATTGAATCAAATGAAAGTCAAATGAAGGTAAACATAGATAATAGAATCAAATGAAACTCAAATGTATTCAACAAAGCTAATTAAGTCAAATGAAACTTAACTGCATTCAACCAAGCTAATTGAATCAAATTAAAGTCAAATGAAGACAAACAAAGCTAATTGAATCATAGAAAATTCAAATGCATTCAATAAAGCTAATTGAATGATATGAATTTGAAGTCCGAAAAATCCACAATGTACACCCTAGAATCTAAGTGACGTTTTTATGGTGTTTTATGATTGAAAACATAAGAAATAAGAAGTAAAATAAACAAAGATAGGCTCTTGTTCCCTCGAGAACTAGAGGATCTCTCACCAACCTCGATTAGGAGATGCACACAAACCACGATTTGTATGTTCTTGGTACGACGACCAAATATTCAATGCAACAAGCACTCGAATTCTTTACTCAAAATCACTCATGCCTTGAATGGTAGCATGGTGTATCTATTTATAATATTCGAACCTTGCCTTGCAAGGACTTACAAGAACCGAAAATCAGCCCTAAGTATTTTAGGAAAGACAACCTAGCACCTTGCATCATAATCCCTGATTCTAGGAGAGAATAAAGGAGAACTTAAGGAAACAACAAATCAAGCCCCAAATCCCCTTACACGCCTAAATGAAATAGGGAAACTATTACAACTCAATGCCAACTTGCATACTTGGAACACAAGGATACTAAAACACCCTAGCTTGGCCGAATTATCTCAAGATATTTTCGGACCACTTATTTACTGAAATTAACAAGACTCTAACTAAACGACTCAACTAACTTAACTAACATAAAACTAACATATTTTTGGTCACATGTAAAACCTCTACTTTAAGAGTAAAGTAAAACCATGTAACATTTCTACGAAAGCAAATTAAGATAGTCGATGAAGTAATCTTTGCACGAGCCATGCATCATACTCCCCTTCTTCAAAGAAACTTGACCTCAAGTTTTGTCAAGGCAAGGAACAAGGTCATTTGCACCCAATGTAGCACAAATTCCATTTCCTAGCAACACCTTATACGTTTCATGCCCAAGTTTGTTAACAACTTCAAATGGCCCCTCATCCATTGGTTCATCATGCTTATGATTAATGTGGAGCTTTTGTGCAGCCAACAAAAGCCAAACATAGTCTCCAACATCCAAGCTAGTAAAGATGGCGCATATGCAGCAAGTTGTTGCGCCTCTCCTTCTTGTTGTCTGTATTTCTAGCACTTCATTCCTACATGAGCTTAAACAAGTATGAGCACCCTTAGGAGCAAAGATCTAAGGACGTAGGCAACACATCCCCAACACTCTCCTCACCGATCATAGGAACATGCTTAGGTGGTAGTGGTTTCAAGCCAATTCTTTCCCTATTCATAAGAAACAGAACATATGTTGTCCCTTCCATGGTGAATCACACTCCTATCCCACCGCCATGGACGCCCAAGAAGTAAAGAACAAGCCGTCATTGGTACCACATCACACCACAATCTGTCCATGTATCCTCCAATTCGAAAAGAGACAAGGGCTTGTTTATTAACCCACACACCACTAGTAGCATCCAACCAACTCAACTTGTATGGTTTAGGATGTGGTTGAGTAGGCAATCGTGCATCATTCACCATAGAAACAAAGACATACGTTAGTACATGAACCACTATCAACAATAACCGAAAAGTGTTACCATTGACGAGGCAACGTGTTTGGGAAACGCATTTTCTCTTTGCTCTTGCTCAAGTGAAACTTGTGGAGTAGCCATTAAAGTCATGCATAGGATCAAGTTGTGATGCTCTTGCTCCGGTTCAAACATCGGGGTGGAATCCCAAAAAGAAGCAAGAACACGTTGTCCAAGGAGGCACGCTCCTTGTCCCGCTCAAGTGAAGCAAGCAAGACTTGGTGATCCTCGTAGGAAACCAAGAGTTTATTTGGGCACTCTCGTTGAAGGTGACCAAAACCCTTGCACTTGAAACACATACGGTCCTTCATGCTTTGTTGCCCGGGAGTTAAAGCTCCTTGCTTCGCCTTAAAATCTGTCACCATCGACGTTTCTACAGCCTTCCCTTTCTCTAAAGTGTCAATCTTTGAAGAGAATGTAGTTTCGGTTTTAGGGGTAGAAGAAGATCGAAAGTTCCTGCCTTTAGCTTCTTTTTGCTGCCTTTCCACTTTACTTGCTTTATGATCAAACATCCTCTCAACCCTTCTCTCCCAATTCAAGTAAGCTTGAGGGTCCTTCAATCCATTGAATTCGGAAGATCTCCAAGTTTCAATTCGGATTCCTTAGTGTTCTTTGCTCCTATCCGTTCGGGCCGTGAGTTTAGCTAGGAGTGCAGAATTATCATTAGTCCGCTTCTCATACTCCTCGAGTCGTGCATCAAGAAGTTCAGCCACTTGTGCAATCATTTTGTCCATCATAGTTGTCATCCAAGCCTTAAGTGCCTCGGATTCTCCCATGTTGATTTGAAACTGCCAGAATTTTTCGTCAAAAGTTTCCGCTTGCTGTGACTTCAATCACGATCGGAATAATCTGAAATTTTGACACAACAAACTTCAAGATGTCTAGTTTGTCCACACAAAATTGCACAACAATCGCCTTCTCACGCGCCCCTCACGCTCGTCTACAACCTTGCTGCTCCGATACCAAACCGATATGAATTTGAAGTCCGAAAAATCCACAATGTACACCCTAGAATCTAAGTGACGTTTTTATGGTGTTTTATGATTGAAAACTTAAGAAATAAGAAGTAAAATAAACAAAGATAGGCTCTTGTTCCCTCGAGAACTAGAGGATCTCTCACCAACCTCGATTAGAGAGATGCACACAAACCACGATTTGTATGTTCTTGGTACGACGACCAAATATTCAATGCAACAAGCACTCGAATTCTTTACTCAAAATCACTCATGCCTTGAATGGTAGCATGGTGTATCTATTTATAATATTCGAACCTTGCCTTGCAAGGACTTACAAGAACCGAAAATCACCCCTAAGTATTTTAGGAAAGACAACCTAAGACCTTGCATCATAATCCCTTGATTCTAGGAGAGAATAAAGGAGAACTTAAGGAAACAACAAATCAGCCCCAAATCCCCTTACACGCCTAAATGAAATAGGGAAACTATTACAACTCAATGCCAACTTGCATACTTGGAACACAAGGATACTAAAACACCCTAGCTCGGCCGAATTATCTCAAGATATTTTCGGACCACTTATTTACATCGAAATTAACAAGACTCTAACTAAACGACTCAACTAACTTAACTAACATAAAACTAACATATTTTTGGTCACATGTAAAACCTCTACTTTAAGAGTAAAGTAAAACCATGTAACATTTCTACGAAAGCAAATTAAGATAGTCGATGAAGTAATCTTTGCACGAGCCATGCATCATTGAATCAAATAAAACTTAAATGCATTCAACAAAGCTAATTGAATTAAATTAAAGTAAAATAAAGTCAAACAAAGCTAATTGAATCAAATGAAAGTCAAATGAAGTCAAACAAAGCTAATTGAATCAAATGAAAGTCAAATGAAGGTAAACATAGATAATAGAATCAAATGAAACTCAAATGTATTCAACAAAGCTAATTAAGTCAAATGAAACTTAACTGCATTCAACCAAGCTAATTGAATCAAATAAAACCCAAATGCATTCAACAAATCTAATTGAATCAAATGAAACTCAAATGCATTCAACAAAGCTAATTGAATCAAATAAATCTCAAATGCATTCAACAAAGCTTATTGAATCAAATTAAAGTCAAATGAAGTCAAACAAAGCTAATTGAATCAAATGAAAGTTTAATGAAGTCAAATAAAGCTAATTGAATCAAATGAAACTCAAATGCATTCAACAAATCTAATTGAATCAAATGAGACTCAAATGCATTCAACAAAGCTAATTGAATCAAATAAATCTCAAATGCATTCAACAAAGCTTATTGAATCAAATTAAAGTCAAATGAAGGCAAACAAAGCTAATTGAATCAAATGAAAGTTTAATGAAGTCAAATAAAGCTAATTGAATCAAATGAAACTCAAATGCAATCAACAATGCTAATTGAATCAAAGAAAATTCAAATGTATTCAATAAAGCTAATTGAATCAAATGAAACTCAAATGCATTCAACAAAGCTAATTGAATTAAATTAAAGTAAAATGAAGTCAAATAAAGCTAATTGAATCAAATGAAAGTCAAATGAAGTCAAACAAAGCTAATTGAATCAAATGAAAGTCAAATGAAGGTAAACATAGCTAATTGAATCAAATGAAACTCAAATGCATTCAACAAAGCTAATTGAATCAAATAAATCTCAATTGCTTTCAACAAAGCTTATTGAATCAAATTAAAGTCAAATGAAGTCAAACAAAACTTATTGAAAAAAATGAAACTCGAATGCATTCAGTAAAGCTAATTGAATCAAATGAAACTCAAATGCATTGAACAAAGCTAATTGAATCAAATTAAAGTCAAATGAAGTCAAACAAAGCTAATTGATTCAAATGAAAGTTAAATGAAGTCAAATAAAGCTAATAGAACCAAATGAAACTCAAATGTATTCAACATAGCTAATTAAGTCAAATGAAACTTCAATGCATTCAACCAAGCTAATTGAATCAAATGAAACTCAAATGCATTCAACAAAGCTAATTGATTCAAATGAAACTCAAATGCATTCAACAAAGCTAATTGAATCAAATAAATCTCAAATGCATTCAACAAAGCTTATTGAATCAAATTAAAGTGAAATGAAGTCAAACAAAACTTATCAACAAAATGAAACTCGAATGCATTCAAAAAAGCTAATTGAATCAAATGAATCTCAAATGTATTCAACAAAGCTAATTAAGTCAAATGAAACTTAAATGCATTCAACCAAGCTAATTGAATCAAATGAAACTCAAATGCATTCAACAAAGCTAATTGATTCAGATGAAACTCAAATGCATTCAACAAATCTAATTGAATCAAAATCAAGTAAAATGAAGTCAAACAAAGCTAATTGAGCCAAATGAAAGTTAAATAAAGTCAAACAAAGCTAATTGAATCAAATGAAAGTCAAATAAAGTCAAACATAGCTAAATGAATCAAATGAAAATCAAATGCATTCAACAAAGCTAATTGAATCAAATGAAACTCAAATGCATTCAATAAAGCTAAATGAATCAAAGAAAATTCAAATGCATTCAATAAAGCTAATTGAATCAAATGAAACTCAAATGCATTCAACAAAGCTAATTGAATTAAATGAAAGTAAAATGAAGTCAAACAAAGCTAATTGAATCAAATGAAATTCAAATGAAGGTAAACATAGATAATAGAATCAAATGAAACTCAAATGAATTCAACAAAGCTAATTAAGTCAAATGAAACTTAAATGCATTCAACCAAACTAATTGAATCAAATGAAACTCAAATGTATTCAACAAAGCTAATTAAGTCAAATGAAACTTAAATGCATTCATCCAAGCTAATTGAATCAAATGAAACTCAAATGCATTCAACAAAGCTAATTGATTCAAATGAAACTCAAATGCATTCAACAAATCTAATTGAATCAAAATAAAGTAAAATGAAGTCAAACAAAGCTAATTGAGTCAAATGAAAGTCAAATGAAGTCAAACAAAGCTAATTGAATCAAATGAAAGTCAAATAAAGTCAAACATGGCTAAATGAATCAAATGAAAATCAAATGCATTCAACAAAGGTAATTGAATCAAATGTAACTCAAATGCATTGACCAAAGCTAACTGATTCAAATTAAAGTCCAATAAAGTCAAATAAAACTTATTGAATCAAATGAAACTCAAATGCATTCAATAAAGCTAATTGAGTCAAAATAAAAATCAAATTCATTCAACAAAGCTAATTGAATCAAATTGAAGTAAAATCAAGTCAAACAGAGCTAATTGAATCAAATTCAAGTCAAATGAAGTCAAACAAAGGTAATTATATCAAATGAATGTCAAATAAAGTCAAACATAGCTAAATGAATCAAATCAAAATCAAATGCATTCAACAAAGCTAATTGAGTGAAATGAAACTCAATTGCATTCAACGTAGCTAATTGATTCAAATTAAATTCAAAAGAAGTCAAACAAAACTTATTGAAGAAAATGAAACTTAAATGCATTCAGTAAAGCTAATTGAATCAAATGAAAGTCAAATGAAGTTAAACATAGCTAATAGAATCAAATGAAACTCAAATGAAGTTAAACATAGCTAATAGAATCAAATGAAACTCAAATGTATTCAACAAAGCTAATTGATTCAAATGAAACTTGAATGCATTCAACAAAGCTAATTGAATCAAATGAAACTCAAATGCATTCAACAATGCTAATTGAATCAAATAAATCTCAAATGCATTCAACAAAGCTTATTGAATCAAATTAAAGTCAAATGAAGTCAAACAAAAATTAATGAAGAAAATGAAACTCAAATGCATTCAAGAAAGCTAATTGAATCAAATGAAACTCAAATGCATTCAACAAAGCTAATTGAATCAAATTATTCAAATGAAGACAAACAAAGCTAATTGAATCAAATGAAAGTTAAATGAAGTCAAATAAAGCTAATTGAATCAAATGAAACTCAAATGCATTCAACAATGCTAAATGAATCAAAGAAAATTCAAATGCATTCAATAAGTCAAATGAAGTTAAACATAGCTAATAGAATAAAATGAAACTCAAATGTATTCAACAAAGCTAATTGATTCAAATGAAACATGAATGCATTCAACAAAGCTAATTGAATCAAATGAAACTCAAATGCATTCAACAAAGCTAATTGAATCAAATAAATCTCAAATACATTCAACAAAGCTTATTGAATCAAATTAAAGTCAAATGAAGTCAAACAAAACTTATCAAGAAAATGAAACTCAAATGCATTCAAGAAAGCTAATTAAATCAAATGAAACTCAAATGCATTCAACAAAGCTAATTGAATCAAATTAAAGTCAAATGAAGACAAACAAAGCTAATTGAATCATAGAAAATTCAAATGCATTCAATAAAGCTAATTGATTCAAATGAAACTTAAATGCATTCAACAAAGCTAATTGAATTAAATTAAAGTAAAATGAAGTCAAACAAAGCTAATTGAATCAAATGAAAGTCAAATGAAGTCAAACAAAGCTAATTGAATCAAATGAAAGTCAAATGAAGGTAAAACATAGATAATAGAATCAAATGAAACTCAAATGTATTCAACAAAGCTAATTAAGTCAAATGAAACTTAACCGCATTCAACCAAGCTAATTGAATCAAATGAAACTCAAATGCATTCAACAAAGCTAATTGAATCAAATGAAACTCAAATGCATTCAACAAAGCTAATTGAATCAAATAAATCTCAAATGCATTCAACAAAGCTTATTGAATCAAATTAGAGTCAAATGAAGTCAAACAAAACTTATTGAAGAAAATGAAACTTAAATGTATTCAACAAAGCTAATTAAGTCAAATGAAACTTAAATGCATTCAACCAAGCTAATTGAATCAAATGAAATTCAAATGCATTCAACAAAGCTAATTAAATCAAATAAATCTCAAATGTATTCAACAAAGCTTATTGAATTAAATTAAAGTTAGATGAAGTCAAACAAAACTTATTGTAGAAAATGAAACTCAAATGCATTCAAGAAAGCTAATTGAATAAAATGAAAGTCAAATGCATTCAACAAAGCTAAATGAATCAATTTAAAGTCAAATGAAGTCAAACAAAGTTAATTGAATCAAATGAAAGTCAAATGAAGTTAAACATAGCTAATAGAATAAAATGAAACTCAAATGTATTCAACAAAGCTAATTGATTCAAATGAAACATGAATGCATTCAACAAAGCTAATTGAATCAAATGAAACTCAAATGCATTCAACAAAGCTAATTGAATCAAATAAATCTCAAATACATTCAACAAAGCTTATTGAATCAAATTAAAGTCAAATGAAGTCAAACAAAACTTATTGAAGAAAATGAAACTCAAATGCATTCAAAAAAAGCTAATTAAATCAAATGAAACTCAAATGCATTCAACAAAGCTAATTGAATCAAATTAAAGTCAAATGAAGACAAACAAAGCTAATTGAATCAAATGAAACTCAAATGCATTCAACAAAGCTAATTGAATCAAATTAAAGTCAAATGAAGACAAACAAAGCTAATTGAATCATAGAAAATTCAAATGCATTCAATAAAGCTAATTGAATCAAATGAAACTTAAATGCATTCAACAAAGCTAATTGAATTAAATTAAAGTAAAATGAAGTCAAACAAAGCTAATTGAATCAAATGAAAGTCAAATGAAGTCAAACAAAGCTAATTGAATGAAATGAAAGTCAAATGAAGGTAAAACATAGATAATAGAATCAAATGAAACTCAAATGTATTCAACAAAGCTAATTAAGTCAAATGAAACTTAACCGCATTCAACCAAGCTAATTGAATCAAATGAAACTCAAATGCATTCAACAAATCTAATTGAATCAAATGAAACTCAAATGCATTCAACAAAGCTAATTGAATCAAATAAATCTCAAATGCATTCAACAAAGCTTATTGAATCAAATTAGAGTCAAATGAAGTCAAACAAAACTTATTGAAGAAAATGAAACTTAAATGTATTCAACAAAGCTAATTAAGTCAAATGAAACTTAAATGCATTCAACCAAGCTAATTGAATCAAATGAAAATTCAAATGCATTCAACAAAGCTAATTAAATCAAATAAATCTCAAATGTATTCAACAAAGCTTATTGAATTAAATTAAAGTTAGATGAAGTCAAACAAAACTTATTGTAGAAAATGAAACTCAAATGCATTCAATAAAGCTAATTGAATAAAATGAAAGTCAAATGCATTCAACAAAGCTAATTGAATCAATTTAAAGTCAAATGAAGTCAAACAAAGTTAATTGAATCAAATGAAAGTCAAAGCTAATAGAATAAAATGAAACTCAAATGTATTCAACAAAGCTAATTGATTCAAATGAAACATGAATGCATTCAACAAAGCTAATTGAATCAAATGAAACTCAAATGCATTCAACAAAGCTAATTGAATCAAATAAATCTCAAATACATTCAACAAAGCTTATTGAATCAAATTAAAGTCAAATGAAGTCAAACAAAACTTATTGAAGAAAATGAAACTCAAATGCATTCAAAAGAAAGCTAATTAAATCAAATGAAACTCAAATGCATTCAACAAAGCTAATTGAATCAAATTAAAGTCAAATGAAGACAAACAAAGCTAATTGAATCAAATGAAACTCAAATGCATTCAACAAAGCTAATTGAATCAAATAAAATTCAAATGCATTTAATAAAGCTAATTGAATCAAATGAGACTCAAATGCATTCAACAAAGCTAATTTTATTAAATTAAAGTAAAATGAAGTCAAATAAAGCTAATTGAATCAAATGAAAGTCAAATGAAGTCAAACAAAGCTAATTGAATTAAGTGAAAGTCAAATGAAGGTAATCATAGCTAATTGAATCAAATGAATCTCAAATGTATTCAACAAAGCTAATTAATAAAAATGAAACTTAAATGCATTCAACAAAGCTAATTGAATCAAATGAAACTCAACTGCATTCAACAAAGCTAATTGATTCAAATGAAACTCAAATGCATTCACCAAATCTAATTGAATCAAAATAAAGTAAAATGAAGTCAAACAAAGCTAATTGAAGTCAAATGAAAGTCAAATGAAGTCAAACAAAGCTAATTGAATCAAATGAAAGTCAAATAAAGTCAAACATAGCTAAATGAATCAAATGAAAATCAAATGCATTCAACAAAGCTAATTGAATGAAATGAAACTCAAATGCATTGACCAAAGCTAACTGATTCAAATTAAAGTCCAATAAATTCAAACAAAACTTATTGAATCAAATGAAACTCAAATGCATTCAATAAAGCTAATTGAATCAAAATGAAAATCAAATTCATTCAACAAAGCTAATTGAATCAAATTGAAGTAAAATCAAGTCAAACAAAGCTAATTGAATCAAATGAAAGTCAAATGAAGACAAACAAAGGTAATTATATCAAATGAAAGTCAAACATAGCTAAATGAATCAAATGAAAATCAAATGCATTCAACAAAGCTAATTGGTGAAATAAAACTCAATTGCATTCAACGAAGCTAATTGATTCAAATTAAAGTCAAAAGCAATCAAACAAAACTTATTGAAGAAAATGAAACTTAAATGCATTCAATAAAGCTAATTGAATCAAATGAAACTCAAATGCTTTCAACAAAGCCAATTGAATCAAATTAGAGTAAAATGAAGTCAAACAAAGCTAAGTTAATCAAATGAAAGCCAAATGAAGTCAACCAAAGTTAATTGAATCAAATGAAAGTCAAATGAAGTTAAACATAGCTAATAGAATCAAATGAAACTCAAATGTATTCAACAAAACTAATTGATTCAAATGAAACTTGAATGCATTCAACAAAGCTAATTGAATCAAATGAAACTCAAATGCATTCAACAATGCTAATTGAATCAAATAAATCTCAAATGCATTCAACAAAGCTTATTGAATCAAATTAAAGTCAAATGAAGTCAAACAAAAATTAATGAAGAAAATGAAACTCAAATGCATTCAAGAAAGCTAATTGAATCAAATGAAACTCAAATGCATTCAACAAAGCTAATTGAATCAAATTAAAGTCAAATGAAGACAAACAAAGCTAATTGAATCATAGAAAATTCAAATGCATTCAATAAAGCTAATTGAATCAAATGAAACTTAAATGCATTCAACAAAGCTAATTGAATTAAATTAAAGTAAAATGAAGTCAAACAAAGCTAATTGAATCAAATGAAAGTCAAATGAAGTCAAACAAAGCTAATTGAATCAAATGAAAGTCAAATGAAGGTAAAACGTAGATAATAGAATCAAATGAAACTCAAATGTATTCAACAAAGCTAATTAAGTCAAATGAAACTTAACTGCATTCAACTAAGCTAATTGAATCAAATGAAACTCAAATGCATTCAACAAATCTAATTGAATCAAATGAAACTCAAATGCATTCAACAAAGCTAATTGAATCAAATAAATCTCAAATGCATTCAACAAAGCTTATTAAATCAAATTAGAGTCAAATGAAGTCAAACAAACTTATTGAAGAAAATGAAACTTAAATGTATTCAACAAAGCTAATTAAGTCAAATGAAACTTAAATGCATTCAACCAAGCTAATTGAATCAAATGAAATTCAAATGCATTCAACAAAGCTAATTAAATCAAATAAATCTCAAATGTATTCAACAAAGCTTATTGAATTAAATTAAAGTTAGATTAAGTCAAACAAAACTTATTGTAGAAAATGAAACTCAAATGCATTCAAGAAAGCTAATTGAATAAAATGAAAGTCAAATGCATTCAACAAAGCTAATTGAATCAATTTAAAGTCAAATGAAGTCAAACAAAGTTAATTGAATCAAATGAAAGTCAAATGAAGTTAAACATAGCTAATAGAATAAAATGAAACTCAAATGTATTCAACAAAGCTAATTGATTCAAATGAAACATTAATGCATTCAACAAAGCTAATTGAATCAAATGAAACTCAAATGCATTCAACAAAACTAATTGAATCAAATAAATCTCAAATACATTCAACAAAGCTTATTGAATCAAATTAAAGTCAAATGAAGTCAAACAAAACTTATTGAATAAAATGAAACTCAAATGCATTCAGGAAAGCTAATTAAATCAAATGAAACTCAAATGCATTCAACAAAGCTAATTGAATCAAATTAAAGTCAAATGAAGAAAAAGCTAATTAAAAACAAATGCATTCAACAAAGCTAATTGAATCAAATTAAAGTCAAATGAAGACAAACAAAGCTAATTGAATCATAGAAAATTCAAATGCATTCAATAAAGCTAATTGAATCAAATGAAACTTAAATGCATTCAACAAAGCTAATTGAATTAAATTAAAGTAAAATGAAGTCAAACAAAGCTAATTGAATCAAATGAAAGTCAAATGAAGTCAAACAAAGCTAATTGAATCAAATGAAAGTCAAATGAAGGTAAAACATAGATAATAGAATCAAATGAAACTCAAATGTATTCAACAAAGCTAATTAAGTCAAATGAAACTTAACCGCATTCAACCAAGCTAATTGAATCAAATGAAACTCAAATGCATTCAACAAATCTAATTGAATCAAATGAAACTCAAATGCATTCAACAAAGCTAATTGAATCAAATAAATCTCAAATGCATTCAACAAAGCTTATTGAATCAAATTGAAAGTCAAATGAAGTCAAACAAAACTTATTTAAGAAAATGAAACTTAAATGTATTCAACAAAGCTAATTAAGTCAAATGAAACTTAAATGCATTCAACCAAGCTAATTGAATCAAATGAAAATTCAAATGCATTCAACAAAGCTAATTAAATCAAATAAATCTCAAATGTATTCAACAAAGCTTATTGAATTAAATTAAAGTTAGATGAAGTCAAACAAAACTTATTGTAGAAAATGAAACTCAAATGCATTCAAGAAAGCTAATTGAATAAAATGAAAGTCAAATGCATTCAACAAAGCTAATTGAATCAATTTAAAGTCAAATGAAGTCAAACAAAGTTAATTGAATCAAATGAAAGTCAAATGAAGTTAAACATAGCTAATAGAATAAAATGAAACTCAAATGTATTCAACAAAGCTAATTGATTCAAATGAAACATGAATGCATTCAACAAAGCTAATTGAATCAAATGAAACTCAAATGCATTCAACAAAGCTAATTGAATCAAATAAATCTCAAATACATTCAACAAAGCTTATTGAATCAAATTAAAGTCAAATGAAGTCAAACAAAACTTATTGAAGAAAATGAAACTCAAATGCATTCAATAAAGCTAATTAAATCAAATGAAACTCAAATGCATTCAACAAAGCTAATTGAATCAAATCAAAGTCAAATGAAGACAAACAAAGCTAATTGAGTCAAATGAAACTCAAATGCATTCAACAAAGCTAATTGAATCAAAGAAAATTCAAATGCATTTAATAAAGCTAATTGAATCAAATGAGACTCAAATGCATTCAACAAAGCTAATTTTATTAAATTAAAGTAAAATGAAGTCAAATAAAGCTAATTGAATCAAATGAAAGTCAAATGAAGTCAAACAAAGCTAATTGAATTAAGTGAAAGTCAAATGAAGGTAATCATAGCTAATAGAATCAAATGAATCTCAAATGTATTCAACAAAGCTAATTAAGAAAAATGAAACTTAAATGCATTCAACCAAGCTAATTGAATCAAATGAAACTCAAGTGCATTCAACAAAGCTAATTGATTCAAATGAAACTCAAATGCATTCACCAAATCTAATTTAATCAAATTAAAGTAAAATGAAGTCAAACAAAGCTAATTGATTCAAATGAAAGTCAAATGAAGTCAAACAAAGCTAATTGAATCAAATGAAAGTCAAATAAAGTCAAACATAGCTAAATGAATCAAATGAAAATCAAATGCATTCAACAAAGCTAATTGAATGAAATGAAACTCAAATGCATTGACCAAAGCTAACAGATTCAAATTAAAGTCCAATAAATTCAAACAAAACTTATTGAATCAAATGAAACTCAAATGCATTCAATAAAGCTAATTGAATCAAAATGAAAATCAAATTCATTCAACAAAGCTAATTGAATCAAATTGAAGTAAAATCAAGTCAAACAAAGCTAATTGAATCAAATTCAAGTCAAATGAAGTCAAACAAAGGTAATTATATCAAATGAAAGTCAAATAAAGTCAAACATAGCTAAATGAATCAAATGAAAATCAAATGCATTCAACAAAGCTAATTGAGTGAAATAAAACTCAATTGCATTCAACGAAGCTAATTGATTCAAATTAAAGTCAAAAAGTCAAAACAAAACTTATTGAAGAAAATGAAACTTAAATGCATTCAGTAAAGCTAATTGAATCAAATGAAACTCAAATGCTTTCAACAAAGCAATTTGAATCAAATTAGAGTAAAATGAAGTCAAACAAAGCTAAGTTAATCAAATGAAAGCCAAATGAAGTCAACCAAAGTTAATTGAATCAAATGAAAGTCAAATGAAGTTAAACATAGCTAATAGAATCAAATGAAACTCAAATGTATTCAACAAAACTAATTGATTCAAATGAAACTTGAATGCATTCAACAAAGCTAATTGAATCAAATGAAACTCAAATGCATTCAACAATGCTAATTGAATCAAATAAATCTAAAATGCATTCAACAAAGCTTATTGAATCAAATTAAAGTCAAATGAAGTCAAACAAAAATTTATGAAGAAAATGAAACTCAAATGCATTCAATAAAGCTAATTGAATCAAATGAAACTCAAATGCATTCAACAAAGCTAATTGAATCAAATTAAAGTCAAATGAAGACAAACAAAGCTAATTGAATCATAGAAAATTCAAATGCATTCAATAAAGCTAATTGAATCAAATGAAACTTAAATGCATTCAACAAAGCTAATTGAATTAAATTAAAGTAAAATGAAGTCAAACAAAGCTAATTGAATCAAATGAAAGTCAAATGATGTCAAACAAAGCTAATTGAATCAAATGAAAGTCAAATGAAGGTAAAACATAGATAATAGAATCAAATGAAACTCAAATGTATTCAACAAAGCTAATTAAGTCAAATGAAACTTAACCGCATTCAACCAAGCTAATTGAATCAAATGAAACTCAAATGCATTCAACAAAGCTAATTGAATCAAATGAAACTCAAATGCATTCAACAAAGCTAATTGAATCAAATAAATCTCAAATGCATTCAACAAAGCTTATGGAATCAAATTAGAGTCAAATGAAGTCAAACAAAACTTATTGAAGAAAATGAAACTTAAATGTATTCAACAAAGCTAATTAAGTCAAGTGAAACTTAAATGCATTCAACCAAGCTAATTGAATCAAATGAAATTCAAATGCATTCAACAAAGCTAATTAAATCAAATAAATCTCAAATGTATTCAACAAAGCTTATTGAATTAAATTAAAGTTAGATGAAGTCAAACAAAACTTATTGTAGAAAATGAAACTCAAATGCATTCAAGAAAGCTAATTGAATAAAATGAAAGTCAAATGCATTCAACAAAGCTAATTGAATCAATTTAAAGTCAAATGAGGTCAAACAAAGTTAATTGAATCAAATGAAAGTCAAATGAAGTTAAACATAGCTAATAGAATAAAATGAAACTCAAATGTATTCAACAAAGCTAATTGATTCAAATGAAACATGAATGCATTCAACAAAGCTAATTGAATCAAATGAAACTCAAATGCATTCAACAAAGCTAATTGAATCAAATAAATCTCAAATACATTCAACAAAGCTTATTGAATCAAATTAAAGTCAAATGAAGTCAAACAAAACTTATTGAAGAAAATGAAACTCAAATGCATTCAAGAAAGCTAATTAAATCAAATGAAACTCAAATGCATTCAACAAAGCTAATTGAATCAAATTAAAGTCAAATGAAGACAAACAAAGCTAATTGAATCAAATGAAACTCAAATGCATTCAACAAAGCTAATTGAATCAAAGAAAATTCAAATGCATTTAATAAAGCTAATTGAATCAAATGAGACTCAAATGCATTCAACCAAGCTAATTTTATTAAATTAAAGTAAAATGAAGTCAAATAAAGCTAATTGAATCAAATGAAAGTCAAATGAAGTCAAACAAAGCTAATTGAATCAAATTAAAGTCAAATGAAGTCAAACAAAAATTAATGAAGAAAATGAAACTCAAATGCATTCAGTAAAGCTAATTGAATCAAATGAAACTCAAATGCATTCAACAAAGCTAATTGAATCAAATTAAAGTCAAATGAAGACAAACAAAGCTAATTGAATCATAGAAAACTCAAATGCATTCAATAAAGCTAATTGAATCAAATGAAACTTAAATGCATTCAACAAAGCTAATTGAATTAAATTAAAGTAAAATGAAGTCAAACAAAGCTAATTGAATCAAATGAAAGTCAAATGAAGTCAAACAAAGCTAATTGAATCAAATGAAAGTCAAATGAAGGTAAAACATAGATAATAGAATCAAATGAAACTCAAATGTATTCAACAAAGCTAATTAAGTCAAATGAAACTTAACTGCATTCAACCAAGCTAATTGAATCAAATGAAACTCAAATGCATTCAACAAATCTAATTGAATCAAATGAAACTCAAATGCATTCAACAAAGCTAATTGAATCAAATGAAACTCAAATGCATTCAACAAAGCTTATGGAATCAAATTAAAGTCAAATGAAGTCAAA
This sequence comes from Beta corolliflora, assembly GCA_947648045.1. Classification (NCBI taxonomy): domain Eukaryota; kingdom Viridiplantae; phylum Streptophyta; class Magnoliopsida; order Caryophyllales; family Amaranthaceae; genus Beta; species Beta corolliflora. The sequence goes on along the minus strand of CANSZD010000921.1, from coordinate 14,373 downwards.
CAAAACTTATTGAAGAAAATGAAACTTAAATGTATTCAACAAAGCTAATTAAGTCAAATGAAACTTAAATGCATTCAACCAAGCTAATTGAATCAAATGAAATTCAAATGCATTCAACAAAGCTAATTAAATCAAATAAAACTCAAATGTATTCAACAAAGCTTATTGAATTAAATTAAAGTTAGATGAAGTCAAACAAAACTTATTGTAGAATATGAAACTCAAATGCATTCAAGAAAGCTAATTGAATAAAATGAAAGTCAAATGCATTCAACAAAGCTAATTGAATCAATTTAAAGTCAAATGAAGTCAAACAAAGTTAATTGAATCAAATGAAAGTCAAATGAAGTTAAACATAGCTAATAGAATAAAATGAAACTCAAATGTATTCAACAAAGCTAATTGATTCAAATGAAACATGAATGCATTCAACAAAGCTAATTGAATCAAATGAAACTCAAATGCATTCAACAAAACTAATTGAATCAAATAAATCTCAAATACATTCAACAAAGCTTATTGAATCAAATTAAAGTCAAATGAAGTCAAACAAAACTTATTGAATAAAATGAAACTCAAATGCATTCAAGAAAGCTAATTTAATCAAATGAAACTCAAATGCATTCAACAAAGCTAATTGAATCAAATTAAAGTCAAATGAAGACAAACAAAGCTAATTGAATCAAATGAAACTCAAATGCATTCAACAAAGCTAATTGAATCAAATTAAAGTCAAATGAAGACAAACAAAGCTAATGAATCATAGAAAATTCAAATGCATTCAATAAAGCTAATTGAATCAAATGAAACTTAAATGCATTCAACAAAGCTAATTGAATTAAATTAAAGTAAAATGAAGTCAAACAAAACTAATTGAATCAAATGAAAGTCAAATGAAGTCAAACAAAGCTAATTGAATCAAATGAAAGTCAAATGAAGGTAAAACATAGATAATAGAATCAAATGAAACTCAAATGTATTCAACAAAGCTAATTAAGTCAAATGAAACTTAAATGCATTCAACCAAGCTAATTGAATCAAATGAAACTCAAATGCATTCAACAAAGCTAATTGAATCAAATGAAACTCAAATGCATTCAACAAAGCTAATTGAATCAAATAAATCTCAAATGCATTCAACAAAGCTTATTGAATCAAATTGAAGTCAAATGAAGTCAAACAAAACTTATTTAAGAAAATGAAACTTAAATGTATTCAACAAAGCTAATTAAGTCAAATGAATCTTAAATGCATTCAACCAAGCTAATTGAATCAAATGAAATTCAAATGCATTCAACAAAGCTAATTAAATCAAATAAATCTCAAATGTATTCAACAAAGCTTATTGAATTAAATTAAAGTTAGATGAAGTCAAACAAAACTTATTGTAGAAAATGAAACTCAAATGCATTCAAGAAAGCTAATTGAATCAAATGAAAGTCAAATGCATTCAACAAAGCTAATTGAATCAATTTAAAGTCAAATGAAGTCAAACAAAGTTAATTGAATCAAATGAAAGTCAAATGAAGTTAAACATAGCTAATAGAATAAAATGAAACTCAAATGTATTCAACAAAGCTAATTGATTCAAATGAAACTTGAATGCATTCAACAAAGCTAATTGAATCAAATGAAACTCAAATGCATTCAACAAAGCTAATTGAATCAAATAAATCTCAAATACATTCAACAAAGCTTATTGAATCAAATTAAAGTCAAATGAAGTCAAACAAAACTTATTGAAGAAAATGAAACTCAAATGCATTCAGTAAAGCTAATTAAATCAAATGAAACTCAAATGCATTCAACAAAGCTAATTGAATCAAATTAAAGTCAAATGAAGACAAACAAAGCTAATTGAATCAAATGAAACTCAAATGCATTCAACAAAGCTAATTGAATCAAAGAAAATTCAAATGCATTTAATAAAGCTAATTGAATCAAATGAGACTCAAATGCATTCAACAAAGCTAATTTTATTAAATTAAAGTAAAATGAAGTCAAATAAAGCTAATTGAATCAAATGAAAGTCAAATGAAGTCAAACAAAGCTAATTGAATTAAGTGAAAGTCAAATGAAGGTAATCATAGCTAATAGAATCAAATGAATCTCAAATGTATTCAACAAAGCTAATTAAGAAAAATGAAACTTAAATGCATTCAACCAAGCTAATTGAATCAAATGAAACTCAAGTGCATTCAACAAAGCTAATTGATTCAAATGAAACTCAAATGCATTCACCAAATCTAATTGAATCAAATTAAAGTAAAATGAAGTCAAACAAAGCTAATTGAGTCAAATGAAAGTCAAATGAAGTCAAACAAAGCTAATTGAATCAAATGAAAGTCAAATAAAGTCAAACATAGCTAAATGAATCAAATGAAAATCAAATGCATTCAACAAAGCTAATTGAATCAAATGAAACTCAAATGCATTCAACAAAGCTAACTGATTCAAATTAAAGTCCAATAAAGTCAAACAAAACTTATTGAATCAAATGAAACTCAAATGCATTCAATAAAGCTAATTGAATCAAAATGAAAATCAAATTCATTCAACAAAGCTAATTGAATCAAATTGAAGTAAAATCAAGTCAAACAAAGCTAATTGAATCAAATTCAAGTCAAATGAAGTCAAACAAAGGTAATTATATCAAATGAAAGTCAAATAAAGTCAAACATAGCTAAATGAATCAAATGAAAATCAAATGCATTCAACAAAGCTAATTGAGTGAAATAAAACTCAATTGCATTCAACGAAGCTAATTGATTCAAATTAAAGTCAAAAGCAGTCAAACAAAACTTATTGAAGAAAATGAAACTTAAATGCATTCAGTAAAGCTAATTGAATCAAATGAAACTCAAATGCTTTCAACAAAGCCAATTGAATCAAATTAGAGTAAAATGAAGTCAAACAAAGCTAAGTTAATCAAATGAAAGCCAAATGAAGTCAACCAAAGTTAATTGAATCAAATGAAAGTCAAATGAAGTTAAACATAGCTAATAGAATCAAATGAAACTCAAATGTATTCAACAAAACTAATTGATTCAAATGAAACTTGAATGCATTCAACAAAGCTAATTGAATCAAATGAAACTCAAATGCATTCAACAATGCTAATTGAATCAAATAAATCTCAAATGCATTCAACAAAGCTTATTGAATCAAATTAAAGTCAAATGAAGTCAAACAAAAATTAATGAAGAAAATGAAACTCAAATGCATTCAGTAAAGCTAATTGAATCAAATGAAACTCAAATGCATTCAACAAAGCTAATTGAATCAAATTAAAGTCAAATGAAGACAAACAAAGCTAATTGAATCAAAGAAAATTCAAATGCATTCAATAAAGCTAATTGAATCAAATGAAACTTAAATGCATTCAACAAAGCTAATTGAATTAAATTAAAGTAAAATGAAGTCAAATAAAGCTAATTGAATCAAATGAAAGTCAAATGATGTCAAACAAAGCTAATTGAATCAAATGAAAGTCAAATGAAGGTAAAACATAGCTAATAGAATCAAATGAAACTCAAATGTATTCAACAAAGCTAATTAAGTCAAATGAAACTTAAATGCATTCAACCAAGCTAATTGAATCAAATGAAACTCAAATGCATTCAACAAAGCTAATTGAATCAAATGAAACTCAAATGCATTCAACAAAGCTAATTGAATCAAATAAAACTCAAAATGCATTCAACAAAGCTTATGGAATCAAATGAAAGTCAAATGAAGTCAAACAAAACTTATTGAAGAAAATGAAACTTAAATGTATTCAACAAAGCTAATTAAGTCAAATGAAACTTAAATGCATTCAACCAAGCTAATTGAATCAAATGAAATTCAAATGCATTCAACAAAGCTAATTAAATCAAATAAATCTCAAATGTATTCAACAAAGCTTATTGAATTAAATTAAAGTTAAATGAAGTCAAACAAAACTTATTGTAGAAAATGAAACTCAAATGCATTCAACAAAGCTAATTGAATCAAATGAAACTCAAATGCATTCAACAAAGCTAATTGAATCAAATTAAAGTCAAATGAAGTCAAACAAAGTTAATTGAATCAAATGAAAGTCAAATGAAGTTAAACATAGCTAATAGAATCAAATGAAACTCAAATGTATTCAACAAAGCTAATTGATTCAAATGAAACTTGAATGCATTCAACAAAGCTAATTGAATCAAATGAAACTCAAATGCATTCAACAAAGCTAATTGAATCAAATAAATCTCAAATGCATTCAACAAAGCTTATTGAATCAAATTAAAGTCAAATGAAGTCAAACAAAACTTATTGAAGAAAATGAAACTCAAATGCATTCAATAAAAGCTAATTAAATCAAATGAAACTCAAATGCATTCAACAAAGCTAATTGAATCAAATTAAAGTCAAATGAAGACAAACAAAGCTAATTGAATCAAATGAAACTCAAATGCATTCAACAAAGCTAATTGAATCAAAGAAAATTCAAATGCATTTAATAAAGCTAATTGAATCAAATGAGACTCAAATGCATTCAACAAAGCTAATTGTATTAAATTAAAGTAAAATGAAGTCAAATAAAGCTAATTGAATCAAATGAAAGTCAAATGAAGTCAAACAAAGCTAATTGAATCAAATTAAAGTCAAATGAAGTCAAACAAAAATTAATGAAGAAAATGAAACTCAAATGCATTCAACAAAGCTAATTGAATCAAATGAAACTCAAATGCATTCAACAAAGCTAATTGAATCAAATTAAAGTCAAATGAAGTCAAACAAAGCTAATTGAATCAAATGAAACTCAAATGCATTCAATAAAGCTAATTGAATCAAATGAAACTTAAATGCATTCAACAAAGCTAATTGAATTAAATTAAAGTAAAATGAAGTCAAACAAAGCTAATTGAATCAAATGAAAGTCAAATGAAGTCAAACAAAGCTAATTGAATCAAATGAAAGTCAAATGAAGGTAAAACATAGATAATAGAATCAAATGAAACTCAAATGTATTCAACAAAGCTAATTAAGTCAAATGAAACTTAACTGCATTCAACCAAGCTAATTGAATCAAATGAAACTCAAATGCATTCAACAAATCTAATTGAATCAAATGAAACTCAAATGCATTCAACAAAGCTAATTGAATCAAATAAATCTCAAATGCATTCAACAAAGCTTATTGAATCAAATTAGAGTCAAATGAAGTCAAACAAAACTTATTGAAGAAAATGAAACTTAAATGTATTCAACAAAGCTAATTAAGTCAAATGAAACTTAAATGCATTCAACCAAGCTAATTGAATCAAATGAAATTCAAATGCATTCAACAAAGCTAATTAAATCAAATAAATCTCAAATGTATTCAACAAAGCTTATTGAATTAAATTAAAGTTAGATGAAGTCAAACAAAACTTATTGTAGAAAATGAAACTCAAATGCATTCAGTAAAGCTAATTGAATAAAATGAAAGTCAAATGCATTCAACAAAGCTAATTGAATCAATTTAAAGTCAAATGAAGTCAAACAAAGTTAATTGAATCAAATGAAAGTCAAATGAAGTTAAACATAGCTAATAGAATAAAATGAAACTCAAATGTATTCAACAAAGCTAATTGATTCAAATGAAACATGAATGCATTCAACAAAGCTAATTGAATCAAATGAAACTCAAATGCATTCAACAAAGCTAATTGAATCAAATAAATCTCAAATACATTCAACAAAGCTTATTGAATCAAATTAAAGTCAAATGAAGTCAAACAAAACTTATTGAAGAAAATGAAACTCAAATGCATTCAGTAAAGCTAATTAAATCAAATGAAACTCAAATGCATTCAACAAAGCTAATTGAATCAAATTAAAGTCAAATGAAGACAAACAAAGCTAATTGAATCAAATGAAACTCAAATGCATTCAACAAAGCTAATTGAATCAAAGAAAATTCAAATGCATTTAATAAAGCTAATTGAATCAAATGAGACTCAAATGCATTCAACAAAGCTAATTTTATTAAATTAAAGTAAAATGAAGTCAAATAAAGCTAATTGAATCAAATGAAAGTCAAATGAAGTCAAACAAAGCTAATTGAATTAAGTGAAAGTCAAATGAAGGTAATCATAGCTAATAGAATCAAATGAATCTCAAATGTATTCAACAAAGCTAATTAAGAAAAATGAAACTTAAATGCATTCAACCAAGCTAATTGAATCAAATGAAACTCAAGTGCATTCAACAAAGCTAATTGATTCAAATGAAACTCAAATGCATTCACCAAATCTAATTGAATCAAAATAAAGTAAAATGAAGTCAAACAAAGCTAATTGAGTCAAATGAAAGTCAAATGAAGTCAAACAAAGCTAATTGAATCAAATGAAAGTCAAATAAAGTCAAACATAGCTAAATGAATCAAATGAAAATCAAATGCATTCAACAAAGCTAATTGAATGAAATGAAACTCAAATGCATTGACCAAAGCTAACTGATTCAAATTAAAGTCCAATAAATTCAAACAAAACTTATTGAATCAAATGAAACTCAAATGCATTCAATAAAGCTAATTGAATCAAAATGAAAATCAAATTCATTCAACAAAGCTAATTGAATCAAATTGAAGTAAAATCAAGTCAAACAAAGCTAATTGAATCAAATTCAAGTCAAATGAAGTCAAACAAAGGTAATTATATCAAATGAAAGTCAAATAAAGTCAAACATAGCTAAATGAATCAAATGAAAATCAAATGCATTCAACAAAGCTAATTGAGTGAAATAAAACTCAATTGCATTCAACGAAGCTAATTGATTCAAATTAAAGTCAAAAGCAGTCAAACAAAACTTATTGAAGAAAATGAAACTTAAATGCATTCAGTAAAGCTAATTGAATCAAATGAAACTCAAATGCTTTCAACAAAGCCAATTGAATCAAATTAGAGTAAAATGAAGTCAAACAAAGCTAAGTTAATCAAATGAAAGCCAAATGAAGTCAACCAAAGTTAATTGAATCAAATGAAAGTCAAATGAAGTTAAACATAGCTAATAGAATCAAATGAAACTCAAATGTATTCAACAAAACTAATTGATTCAAATGAAACTTGAATGCATTCAACAAAGCTAATTGAATCAAATGAAACTCAAATGCATTCAACAATGCTAATTGAATCAAATAAATCTCAAATGCATTCAACAAAGCTTATTGAATCAAATTAAAGTCAAATGAAGTCAAACAAAAATTAATGAAGAAAATGAAACTCAAATGCATTCAGTAAAGCTAATTGAATCAAATGAAACTCAAATGCATTCAACAAAGCTAATTGAATCAAATTAAAGTCAAATGAAGACAAACAAAGCTAATTGAATCATAGAAAATTCAAATGCATTCAATAAAGCTAATTGAATCAAATGAAACTTAAATGCATTCAACAAAGCTAATTGAATTAAATTAAAGTAAAATGAAGTCAAACAAAGCTAATTGAATCAAATGAAAGTCAAATGAAGTCAAACAAAGCTAATTGAATCAAATGAAAGTCAAATGAAGGTAAAACATAGATAATAGAATCAAATGAAACTCAAATGTATTCAACAAAGCTAATTAAGTCAAATGAAACTTAAACGCATTCAACCAAAGCTAATTGAATCAAATGAAACTCAAATGCATTCAACAAATCTAATTGAATCAAATGAAACTCAAATGCATTCAACAAAGCTAATTGAATCAAATAAATCTCAAATGCATTCAACAAAGCTTATTAAATCAAATTAGAGTCAAATGAAGTCAAACAAACTTATTGAAGAAAATGAAACTTAAATGTATTCAACAAAGCTAATTAAGTCAAATGAAACTTAAATGCATTCAACCAAGCTAATTGAATCAAATGAAATTCAAATGCATTCAACAAAGCTAATTAAATCAAATAAATCTCAAATGTATTCAACAAAGCTTATTGAATTAAATTAAAGTTAGATGAAGTCAAACAAAACTTATTGTAGAAAATGAAACTCAAATGCATTCAGTAAAGCTAATTGAATAAAATGAAAGTCAAATGCATTCAACAAAGCTAATTGAATCAATTTAAAGTCAAATGAAGTCAAACAAAGTTAATTGAATCAAATGAAAGTCAAATGAAGTTAAACATAGCTAATAGAATAAAATGAAACTCAAATGTATTCAACAAAGCTAATTGATTCAAATGAAACATGAATGCATTCAACAAAGCTAATTGAATCAAATGAAACTCAAATGCATTCAACAAAGCTAATTGAATCAAATAAATCTCAAATACATTCAACAAAGCTTATTGAATCAAATTAAAGTCAAATGAAGTCAAACAAAACTTATTGAATAAAATGAAACTCAAATGCATTCAGTAAAGCTAATTAAATCAAATGAAACTCAAATGCATTCAACAAAGCTAATTGAATCAAATTAAAGTCAAATGAAGACAAACAAAGCTAATTGAATCAAATGAAACTCAAATGCATTCAACAAAGCTAATTGAATCAAATTAAAGTCAAATGAAGACAAACAAAGCTAATTGAATCATAGAAAATTCAAATGCATTCAATAAAGCTAATTGAATCAAATGAAACTTAAATGCATTCAACAAAGCTAATTGAATTAAATTAAAGTAAAATGAAGTCAAACAAAGCTAATTGAATCAAATGAAAGTCAAATGAAGTCAAACAAAGCTAATTGAATCAAATGAAAGTCAAATGAAGGTAAAACATAGATAATAGAATCAAATGAAACTCAAATGTATTCAACAAAGCTTATTAAGTCAAATGAAACTTAAACGCATTCAACCAAGCTAATTGAATCAAATGAAACTCAAATGCATTCAACAAATCTAATTGAATCAAATGAAACTCAAATGCATTCAACAAAGCTAATTGAATCAAATAAATCTCAAATGCATTCAACAAAGCTTATTGAATCAAATTAGAGTCAAATGAAGTCAAACAAAACTTATTGAAGAAAATGAAACTTAAATGTATTCAACAAAGCTAATTAAGTCAAATGAAACTTAAATGCATTCAACCAAGCTAATTGAATCAAATGAAATTCAAATGCATTCAACAAAGCTAATTAAATCAAATAAATCTCAAATGTATTCAACAAAGCTTATTGAATTAAATTAAAGTTAGATGAAGTCAAACAAAACTTATTGTAGAAAATGAAACTCAAATGCATTCAAGAAAGCTAATTGAATAAAATGAAAGTCAAATGCATTCAACAAAGCTAATTGAATCAATTTAAAGTCAAATGAAGTCAAACAAAGTTAATTGAATCAAATGAAAGTCAAATGAAGTTAAACATAGCTAATAGAATAAAATGAAACTCAAATGTATTCAACAAAGCTAATTGATTCAAATGAAACATGAATGCATTCAACAAAGCTAATTGAATCAAATGAAACTCAAATGCATTCAACAAAGCTAATTGAATCAAATAAATCTCAAATACATTCAACAAAGCTTATTGAATCAAATTAAAGTCAAATGAAGTTAAACATAGCTAATAGAAGAAAATGAAACTCAAATGTATTCAACAAAACTAATTGATTCAAATGAAACACAAATCCATTCAACAAAGCTAATTGAATCAAATTAAAGTCAAATGAAGACAAACAAAGCTAATTGAATCAAATGAAACTCAAATGCATTCAACAAAGCTAATTGAATCAAAGAAAATTCAAATGCATTCAATAAAGCTAATTGAATCAAATGAGACTCAAATGCATTCAACAAAGCTAATTTTATTAAATTAAAGTAAAATGAAGTCAAATAAAGCTAATTGAATCAAATGAAAGTCAAATGAAGTCAAACAAAGCTAATTGAATTAAGTGAAAGTCAAATGAAGGTAATCATAGCTAATAGAATCAAATGAATCTCAAATGTATTCAACAAAGCTAATTAAGAAAAATGAAACTTAAATGCATTCAACCAAGCTAATTGAATCAAATGAAACTCAAGTGCATTCAACAAAGCTAATTGATTCAAATGAAACTCAAATGCATTCACCAAATCTAATTGAATCAAAATAAAGTAAAATGAAGTCAAACAAAGCTAATTGAGTCAAATGAAAGTCAAATGAAGTCAAACAAAGCTAATTGAATCAAATGAAAGTCAAATAAAGTCAAACATAGCTAAATGAATCAAATGAAAATCAAATGCATTCAACAAAGCTAATTGAATGAAATGAAACTCAAATGCATTGACCAAAGCTAACTGATTCAAATTAAAGTCCAATAAAGTCAAACAAAACTTATTGAATCAAATGAAACTCAAATGCATTCAATAAAGCTAATTGAATCAAAATGAAAATCAAATTCATTCAACAAAGCTAATTGAATCAAATTGAAGTAAAATCAAGTCAAACAAAGCTAATTGAATCAAATTCAAGTCAAATGAAGTCAAACAAAGGTAATTATATCAAATGAAAGTCAAATAAAGTCAAACATAGCTAAATGAATCAAATGAAAATCAAATGCATTCAACAAAGCTAATTGAGTGAAATAAAACTCAATTGCATTCAACGAAGCTAATTGATTCAAATTAAAGTCAAAAGCAATCAAACAAAACTTATTGAAGAAAATGAAACTTAAATGCATTCAGTAAAGCTAATTGAATCAAATGAAACTCAAATGCTTTCAACAAAGCCAATTGAATCAAATTAGAGTAAAATGAAGTCAAACAAAGCTAAGTTAATCAAATGAAAGCCAAATGAAGTCAACCAAAGTTAATTGAATCAAATGAAAGTCAAATGAAGTTAAACATAGCTAATAGAATCAAATGAAACTCAAATGTATTCAACAAAACTAATTGATTCAAATGAAACTTGAATGCATTCAACAAAGCTAATTGAATCAAATGAAACTCAAATGCATTCAACAATGCTAATTGAATCAAATAAATCTCAAATGCATTCAACAAAGCTTATTGAATCAAATTAAAGTCAAATGAAGTCAAACAAAAATTAATGAAGAAAATGAAACTCAAATGCATTCAGTAAAGCTAATTGAATCAAATGAAACTCAAATGCATTCAACAAAGCTAATTGAATCAAATTAAAGTCAAATGAAGACAAACAAAGCTAATTGAATCATAGAAAATTCAAATGCATTCAATAAAGCTAATTGAATCAAATGAAACTTAAATGCATTCAACAAAGCTAATTGAATTAAATTAAAGTAAAATGAAGTCAAACAAAGCTAATTGAATCAAATGAAAGTCAAATGAAGTCAAACAAAGCTAATTGAATCAAATGAAAGTCAAATGAAGGTAAAACATAGATAATAGAATCAAATGAAACTCAAATGTATTCAACAAAGCTAATTAAGTCAAATGAAACTTAACTGCATTCAACCAAGCTAATTGAATCAAATGAAACTCAAATGCATTCAACAAATCTAATTGAATCAAATGAAACTCAAATGCATTCAACAAAGCTAATTGAATCAAATAAATCTCAAATGCATTCAACAAAGCTTATTGAATCAAATTAGAGTCAAATGAAGTCAAACAAAACTTATTGAAGAAAATGAAACTTAAATGTATTCAACAAAGCTAATTAAGTCAAATGAAACTTAAATGCATTCAACCAAGCTAATTGAATCAAATGAAATTCAAATGCATTCAACAAAGCTAATTAAATCAAATAAATCTCAAATGTATTCAACAAAGCTTATTGAATTAAATTAAAGTTAGATGAAGTCAAACAAAACTTATTGTAGAAAATGAAACTCAAATGCATTCAAGAAAGCTAATTGAATAAAATGAAAGTCAAATGCATTCAACAAAGCTAATTGAATCAATTTAAAGTCAAATGAAGTCAAACAAAGTTAGTTGAATCAAATGAAAGTCAAATGAAGTTAAACATAGCTAATGGAATAAAATGAAACTCAAATGTATTCAACAAAGCTAATTGATTCAAATGAAACATGAATGCATTCAACAAAGCTAATTGAATCAAATGAAACTCAAATGCATTCAACAAAGCTAATTGAATCAAATAAATCTCAAATACATTCAACAAAGCTTATTGAATCAAATTAAAGTCAAATGAAGTCAAACAAAACTTATTGAATAAAATGAAACTCAATTGCATTCAGTAAAGCTAATTAAATCAAATGAGACTCAAATGCATTCAACAAAGCTAATTGAATCAAATTAAAGTCAAATGAAGACAAACAAAGCTAATTGAATCAAATGAAACTCAAATGCATTCAACAAAGCTAATTGAATCAAATTAAAGTCAAATGAAGACAAACAAAGCTAATTGAATCATAGAAAATTCAAATGCATTCAATAAAGCTAATTGAATCAAATGAAACTTAAATGCATTCAACAAAGCTAATTGAATTAAATTAAAGTAAAATGAAGTCAAACAAAGCTAATTGAATCAAATGAAAGTCAAATGAAGTCAAACAAAGCTAATTGAATCAAATGAAAGTCAAATGAAGGTAACACATAGATAATAGAATCAAATGAAACTCAAATGTATTCAACAAAGCTAATTAAGTCAAATGAAACTTAACTGCATTCAACCAAGCTAATTGAATCAAATGAAACTCAAATGCATTCAACAAATCTAATTGAATCAAATGAAACTCAAATGCATTCAACAAAGCTAATTGAATCAAATAAATTTCAAATGCATTCAACAAAGCTTATTGAATCAGATTAGAGTCAAATGAAGTCAAACAAAACTTATTGAAGAAAATGAAACTTAAATGTATTCAACAAAGCTAATTAAGTCAAATGAAAGTTAAATGCATTCAACCAAGCTAATTGAATCAAATGAAATTCAAATGCATTCAACAAAGCTAATTAAATCAAATAAATCTCAAATGTATTCAACAAAGCTTATTGAATTAAATTAAAGTTAGATGAAGTCAAACAAAACTTATTGTAGAAAATGAAACTCAAATGCATTCAGTAAAGCTAATTGAATAAAATGAAAGTCAAATGCATTCAACAAAGCTAATTGAATCAATTTAAAGTCAAATGAAGTCAAACAAAGTTAATTGAATCAAATGAAAGTCAAATGAAGTTAAACATAGCTAATAGAATAAAATGAAACTCAAATGGATTCAACAAAGCTAATTGATTCAAATGAAACATGAATGCATTCAACAAAGCTAATTGAATCAAATGAAACTCAAATGCATTCAACAAAGCTAATTGAATCAAATAAATCTCAAATACATTCAACAAAGCTTATTGAATCAAATTAAAGTCAAATGAAGTCAAACAAAACTTATTGAAGAAAATGAAACTCAAATGCATTCAGTAAAGCTAATTAAATCAAATGAAACTCAAATGCATTCAACAAAGTTAATTGAATCAAATTAAAGTCAAATGAAGACAAACAAAGCTAATTGAATCAAATGAAACTCAAATGCATTCAACAAAGCTAAATGAATCAAAGAAAATTCAAATGCATTTAATAAAGCTAATTGAATCAAATGAGACTCAAATGCATTCAACAAAGCTAATTTTATTAAATTAAAGTAAAATGAAGTCAAATAAAGCTAATTGAATCAAATGAAAGTCAAATGAAGTCAAACAAAGCTAATTGAATTAAGTGAAAGTCAAATGAAGGTAATCATAGCTAATAGAATCAAATGAATCTCAAATGTATTCAACAAAGCTAATTAAGAAAAATGAAACTTAAATGCATTCAACCAAGCTAATTGAATCAAATGAAACTCAAGTGCATTCAACAAAGCTAATTGATTCAAATGAAACTCAAATGCATTCACCAAATCTAATTGAATCAAAATAAAGTAAAATGAAGTCAAACAAAGCTAATTGAGTCAAATGAAAGTCAAATGTGATGTGGATCTTGAAACAAGACTCACGAAATTTAGGCTCTTTGATGTAGTTTAGTGGCTTTTATAGATGAAAGATTGAAACTTTAATGAAATCAGTAGCAAGAAACAAGTATATTGGCGTATTTCGTCTCAATAACTCGTTTGGTAACCAGGATATGGAGAACTTAGGCGTATTTCGTCTCAAAGTTCAACTAGGGGTTTTTGGATTCTCTCCGGATTCGTTTGGATTCTCTCCTAAATCTGTAATTCACAAGAATTAACTTAAACATACTCTCCTTTATTAATATGACCGAATGGTCTATTTATAGTGTACAAATAATCCTAAACCTAGTAGAACTATTAAAGCAAAGTAACCTAAACCTAGTATAACTAGTAAAGCATAAAAGATAAACATACCAAATTAATCTATCATCACACGGCTGTGACTGATTTTTTCACACGCCTAATGTGATTAGGATTAGGACTCCTAACACTACTCAAACTCTAATTAAAATAAAGTCCTAATTCAATTGAAACTCTTAAACAAACTATGAATTAAAACCCTAAATTACAT